>CAUYQG010220099.1:0-12282 GCA_963574415.1 Tarsius wallacei | reverse complement strand
AAACCAGTCAAAGTGGGGACCAAAGGGAGGCCCAAACTTTACCTGTACCATGTCCACTTATATACCTAATCCTGAATTGTGCCCCACACCTTTAAAATAAAATATATTTTTTTAAAAATCTGTTTTTGCAAACCAACTGGCGAATGTTCTAGTAAAATTTTAATTCCAACTTTACCACGTGCTGAAGCATTAGTACCAGCATTTATTATGTCAGGCTTACTAAAGCTTTTTTGGAAAAAGTTAAGTCACCTGGCTAGCTCCCCTCCCCTCTTCAAGAACAGATAAAACTTTAATGCTAGTTACTCCCTGCATACACTTTATTAAGCCCAGTACCTATCCCATGTGACAGGTGAAATACTAGTTATACTTTGTGGCATAATAGCATGAGACCTGATCATTCTCACCTAATTGTCCACACCTCACAACCAAGACTGTCATTTAGTAAATTACAAAGGATTGTAACAAATTTGCCTGTTCATAACTGAAAATAAGTAAGGACAAATCATTTTATATCTATATGGTCTGTTCACCCTAGAGTTTACATCACACCATTAAAGACAGAGATATAGTCAAAAGTTTCCTAAGTACAGCCAATTAAAGAACTTTTGAGGGCTCTTTTTTTTCAGCTGAGACATTAGAAAAGCAACAGGGTGCCAACATGGAGGGCTGCAGAACCAGAGGCACAAAGAGGCACCCCAACTGGCAGTCGCCATTAGCAACAAAACTGCAACTGCCCATCAGAGACCTGGTAAGAACGAACCTGCGAAGGCGATGGTTTCTGTTGCTATAAGAATAGTCTGCGGGGACATTAGAAGCGTAGTTGCCCCAAAGAGGCCTAAATCTCCTGACCTTGTCTACTGTGCAGGCCAGAAAGCCATTGGAAAGCAGATGTACTCTATTCTGAAGAGAGGAGAGAACATCTGGCTCAGAAATGGTGGCCACATAGGGAGGCCTGAAAATCTGCTAAAGGGCCTGGCACTAGCTCACCATCACTCCAACAAACCCCAGGTGAATACGAGGGCACTGGCACCCAAATTAATTTCTTAATTTAACATAGGTGCCAACCATTTGGCTCTGGCCATCCATGTCAACATGGATATAGCCGTATCTTAATCAAACATTACTAAAGGTTAATTCAAGGTATAAATGTAAAAAAAGTTATCTAGCCGGGCTCGGTGGCTCAGTCTGTAATCCCGTACCTTGGGAGGCTGAGGTGAGTGGATTGCCTGAACCCGCGCATTCCAGACCTGCCTGGGCAACTTGGTGAGACCTCATCTCTACAGTAAATCAAAAAACTAGCCGGGTGTGGTAGCACACGCCTGTAGTTTCAGCTACTTGGAAGGCTGAGGAGGAAGGATCGCCGGAGCCCATCAGGTCGAGGCTGCGGTGGCTGGAAGCGGCCACTGCACTCCAGTCTGGGCAACCGAGTGAGACTCCAACTCAAAAAAAAAAGTTATCTATAAAAGGTAAGGAAAGAAACCAGAAAGCAAAGAAAGATGTAAAGAAAGTTGTTGGTTTAAAGGTATGTTTTTGGTAAGAAAGGATATAAAAGGAAGATAAATAATTTTGTATAGGAAAGGATCTTGTATGGTACATTCTGCAATAAAATAGCTGGTTATTTAAAGGAAGGAAAATATAGGACAAAAATAGAAGGTTCAAGCATGTCAAAAAGTGGTATGAGTATGTCAAAGATTGTATGTGGAAGGTTTATGGAACGAAGTGTATAAAAGGAATTCTATGAGCACTCAAATCTACAAAAAGGTTCTATGAATTTGCCATTAATGTCAATTACACTAATGCTAGGCCAAAATGCTACTCAAAGACCAGAACAGGAGCTTTTTAATTAACAGTCTCCAAAAGAATTTTCTCCTATAAACAACAGAGGGAGGAGGAAGAGACAAATTCAGTTAGCCTTCCCCCGCCCACCATCTTTGTTACAAAAAGTAAGCGTTTTCTTTTTTTTACTTTTAAAAAGCAAGGTTTTTTTTAACTTTCCAAAATCTTTAGACTATCACTTGCTAAATAAGTAACTTACAATGACCCGTAACCTTGTGTTACAATATTATGTTTTTAAAACCTTTAACACTTAAATTCTTCAAATTCTCAATTCAGTCTCTCTAGGATGGGGTAAAAAAGACAAAAGCTTCAGGAACCCTCCTCCTGAACAGTCTGCAGAGCAGGTAAACTGTTTTTGTAAGCAACATTCATTGTAAAAGCCTAAAATGGTACCTCAGTCACTCACAGCGGTTTGTGATCAGTTATAGTGCTTTTCAATGCCAAATTGCTAAAGACTACAATCTCTTTCCAGGCATAAGATTACTAATCCAACATAGGATGGATAACAAATGGTTTTTTTGTTTTAAAATATTGCTCATTATTTTCATTAAACTTTAAGGCTATTCCCTGTCAAAGGCGGAAAGCCAATACCACCCCTCCTCCCACCAAAAAACAGAAAGATGTCAATCTCCCATCTCTGGAATAGAGGTTACCTGGGCTTCACCCTCTAGCATATCGATCATTGCGAAGATAAATCAAAACTATTATAAAAACAAAGGGAACAGTTTTCTCTTGTTAACATTTACCTGTTTTAAATTCTCTTGTTCATTATTATTTCCTATAATTTAAACTACAACCTAACTACATCTCCAAACTGATGCTTTCAATTATTTTTCTTCTTTCAGACCTTGCCGAAGTAGCTGTATTTCCTTGTTAAAGTCATTAACAAACCCCTTATACGTGTCTATAAATTCTTATCACAAAAAACCAAAGAAACTTGAAGACAAGCTGTGGAAACAACCACCTGGGGGCTCAGGAATTCACTGGTACAACAATAATTGGACTCCTGTAGTGGGTGTCAAGCCCACTGGGGTAACTAAATACATTTTACCAGACATAAAAACCTCAATATGTCATAACAGCAGCTATAATGGTCTTTATTATAATAATATTAATTATAATAGTCTACAGATACTAATGATACCTAGCAACCCTGTGGTCTCTCATCCTCTTACTCTAAATAGGTAGGGACAGTTCTACGACCCCTGTTCAACAGAAAGCAGCTATAGAAGACTGGCCCTCGTCCCTGTTACCAGGTACAAGTAAAAATATTTTAAAATAACAAAAGGGGGCAATGAAAGGAAATATCATGGATTTACTATATCCAATGAGCAGTCATTTTAACATTGCCTAAATCTCATATTTTTTTAGCAGTTCACTTTACTGTGTAATCACTAGCCAAGGACAGAACCAGTTTCTCAGAGGTAGCTATTGATAATTGCTTTACAACCCCCATCCTCAGTTTGTTTTGTAGTAATTAGCTTTTCTATTTCAAGTATTTACCTCCCCCCATAAAACCTAAGTTAACTAATCACCTCCCTCATGACCTGCATGACATAGACCCCATTACCATGGCAGCAGTCTTGTGACTAACCCACCCATCTGCCTGCGGTCCATCACCTGACCTCAGTACCTGTGCTTACCTGCCCCTTTATGATGATGTGGAGCAGACCACCACCCAACCTCCTTAACGACCTTCCCCCATCAAAGGGAGAGATCAAAAGGACTCGGCCATGAGCAGCCAGTCGCCATTGCCTTACTAGACTCTGGTGTGGCCATGTGCTCTTTGAGCTATAGCCATCATCATGTTTCCTGGCTTTGGTCCCCTTCCCTATCTTGGGGAAGTAAATCACTAAATCTCTCTCTCTCTCTCTCCCTCCTTATTTACTTTCTAAATAAACGAATTTTCCAATTAAAAAATGAAATTTAGCTATATTGTCCTTAATTAGAGGTGTAGTTGATAGTCATCTGTATGAAGTAGAGGGGTGAGCAGAAAAATAGGGAGAGGAAGACTGGGCTGCAGGACTCTGAAACAGAAGACTGAGTGCAGTCTCACAGCCAGTCTCACAAGGAGACTTGTATAAATCAGCAAGGAAAGTGGTTCTGAGTCCCAACTCCCATGAGAAAAGATGAATGAAGCTGAAATCTCAGGAACCTGGCAGGTCATTGAAGCAGGCAGGGCAAAGGATGCATTTCCTTCACACTGAAGTCACATGATGCTCTATTTTCTATACATGCATCAGGACCCATCAACTTCATCAACAGCAGTACTGACAATGATGGGACCCTGTAACTATTCAAAAAGTTCCTCCACAATTGTCTCCATTTTATCACTGCACTATTCCATACAATTTATTCAATTCATTTATTCTACAGACAACAAGTCTTATGTGCAAATCACTGTATAACCTTCTGTATAAGATAGCCTGTGCATTCAGAGGTCCCCCCTTACCACTAGGAATAGATATTACTTATTTAATTTTCTGTTTTCTCCACTAGACCATTAGCTCCCGATGGCTGGGACCTTGCCTTTCTTGCTCATCATTGTATTTCCAGTATAAGACTGCCTGGCACACAGGTGATACTGAATGAATAAATGATCTCTTTCCTTCTGTCATTAACAATGTAAGTCAAACATACAAGAACATAACTAAAAGCATAAACAATAAACTCACTTATCTTCCTGAATTATAAATTTAGTGTATGAATTCAATATTTTTTTCTTTATTTTAAAGATGTGGGGTACAATTCAGGGTTAGGTATACAAATGTTCATTATGCAGGTACCCTTGTGGATGAGGTGTGACCCTCCCTCTCCTGGCAGTTTCCCTCAACTGCCAGTCCCACCCCTAACCCCGGCAGTTTCCCACTACTGCCAATCCCTTTCTTATAGTATTATGATAACTGTTCAAGGTCTGCTTATGAGTGAGAACATATGGTACTCTGTTCTCAGTTTCTGCGATAGATCACTGAGTATGATCAACTCTTAATCCATCCAAGTTTCTGCAAAGTCCATATGTTTGTCCTTCTTTATGGCTGCATAATATTCCATTGTGTACATATACCACATTTTTAAAATCCAGTTCAGCTCTGATGGACAGCACAATTGGTTCCATGTTTTTACTATTGTGCATAGAGCTGCAACAAACGTTGCAGGTATCTTTTTGGTAGAATGACTTGAGTTCCTCCGGGTATATTCCCAATAGGGGGATTGCTGGGTCATATGGAAGGTCAATTTCTAGTTCTTTCAGAAATTGCCACAATGTCTTCCAAACAGGTTGCACTAGTCTGCATTCCCACCAGCAGTGTAGAAGTGTTCCTTTTTCTCCACATCCTCACCAGCATCAGTTGTCTGTTTTATTAATGATGGCCATTCTTACTGGGGTTAGGTAGTATCTCAATGTGGTTTTGATTTGCATTTCTCTGATGATAAGTGAGGCTGGGCACTTTTTCATGTGTTTGTTGGCTGCCCATATAACTTCTTTTGAGAAGTGTCTATTCATGTCTTTTGCCCACTTTTTATTTTTTAAATAATTTTATTTTTAAAATGTAGGGTACAAATGAGGGTTAGGTACATATGTGGTCATAATACAGGTAAAGTGTGGGTACCCTTATTGATGTTATGTACCCCCCTTCCTCTAGCAGAGTATTATGATAAATATTCAAGGTCCATTTATGAGTGAGTACATGTGGTACTCAGATCTTTGTTTCTGTGATAAACCACTGAGTATTAGAATTAATTCAGGTTGCTGCAAAAGTCATAATTTTGTTTTTCTCTATGCCTGCACAATATTCCATCGTGTAAATGTACAACATTTTCTTTATCCAGTCAACTTTCGATGGGCAGCACAGTTGGTTCCATGTGTTTGCTATTGTGAATAATGCTGCAATAAACATGCGTGTGTAAGTATCTTTATTATAGAGTGATTTGAGCTCCTCTGGGTATATTCCTAGAAGGGGGATTGCTGGAGCATATGGAAGGTTGATTTTCAGATTTTCAGATTTCACACTGTTTTTCACAGAGGTTGTACTAGTTTACATTCCCACCAACAATGTAAAAGTGTTCTCTTTTTGCCATATCCTCTCTAGCATCTGTTGTTTTTGAGTTATTGATGACGGCCATCCTGACTGGAGTTAAGTAGTATCTCAGTGTGGTTTTAATTTGCATTTCTTTGATGATTGAGAGACTGAGCACATTTTCATGTATCTGTTGGCTGCTCCTATGTCTTCTTCTGAGATGTGTCTATTCATACCTTTTGCCCATTTTTTAATAGGGTTGTTTGTTTGGTTTTTTTTTTTTTCTTTTCAGCACATTTCAGTCCCTTGTAGATCCTTGATGTTAGGCCTTTGTCAGATACACAGCTGGCAAATATTTTTTTCCCATTTCGTGGGCTGTCTCCCTACTCTCTTGATGGTTTCTTTGGTTTTGCAGAAGCTTTTCAGTTTGATGAGGTCCCATTTGTCTATCTTATCTTTTATGGCATTCACTTTTGGAGAGTTGATCAGGACTTGGTTACCAAATTTCTGTAAGGGTGTTTCCTACATTTTCTTCTAGAAGTCTTATAGTTTGCAGTTTTACATTTAGGTCTTTGATCCATTTAGAGTTGATTTTTGTGTATGGTGATAGGTAGAGATGCTGTTTTAGTCTTCTGTGTGTAGTTAGCCAGTTTTCCCAGCATCACTTACTGAATAGGTTCTCCTCTCCTCAGTGGTTGTTGGTGGAGGCTTTGTTGAAGATAAGTTGATTGAGAAATTGAGGTTTTGCTTCTGGAATCTCTATCCTGTTCCATTAGTCTATATGCCTTCTGGTATCAATACCAGGCTGTTTTGATTATTGTAGCTTTATAGTAGAGTTCGAAGTCTGGAAGTGTGATACCTCCTGCTTTGCTTCTTTTGTTAAGGATTGTTTTGGCTATTCATGGTTGTTTATGTTTCCACATGAATTTCTGTATTGTCATTTCCAGGTCTGAGAAAAATGATGTTGGTAATTTAATAGGTATTGCACTAAATTTGTAGATTGCCTGTGTAAGATGGACATCTTAACAATGTTAATCTTTCCAATCCATGAGCATGGAATATTTTTCCATTCGTTTGTGTCTTCTTGGATTTCTTTGAGCAGAGGTTTGTAGTTTTCATTGTCAAGGTCTTTCACTTCTTTGGTTAGGAAGATGTCAAGGTATTTCTTTTTTTGTGTGGCTGTTGTTAATGGGATTTGGGTTTTTGTCTGTTTATTCTTGGTTTATAGGAATATGACCATCTTTTACATGTTTATTTTATGCCCTGAGAACTTGCCAAAGTCCTTTATCAGTGTAAGGAGGTTTTTGCCAGATACCTTTGGGTTTTCAAGGTATAGGATCATGTCATCCACGAAGAGGGATAACTTAACTTCCTCTTTTTCTATTTGGATACCCTTGATTTCCTTCTCTTGTCTAATTGTTCCTAGCTAGGACTTCCAATACAATGTTGAACAGGAGAGGTGAATGTGGGCAGCCTTGTCTTGTTCCAGTTTTCAGGGGAAATGCTTCCAATTTCTGTCCATTTAGCGGTATGTTGGCTGTGGGTTTATCATAGATGGCTCTTACTATTGTGAGGTATGTTCCATCTATGCCTAGGTGTTCAAGGGTTTTTATCAGGAAGGACTGCTGGATTGTATCAAAAGCTTTTTCTGCATCTAATGATATAATCATATGATTCTTGTTTTTATATCTGTTGGTGTATTTAATTACATTTATGGTCTTGCAGATATTGAAACAGTCCTGTATCCTGGGGATTAAGCCTATTTGGTCATGGTGGATGATTTTTGAGATGTGTTGTTGGATCCAGTTTGCTAGAATCTTGTTGAGAATTTTTGCGTCTATGTTCATCAAGGATATTGGCCTGTAGTTTTCTTTCTTTGTTGGATCTTTATCTAGCTTGGGTATCAATGTGATGTTGGCTTCATAAAATGATTTGGGGAGAGTTTCATCTCTCTCGATTGCCTGGAATACTTTCAATAGGATTTATGGACCCTTAGAAAGACTGACCAAGAAAAAGAGAGAAAAAACCCAAATAAGCACAATCAAAAATACAAAAGATGAAATCACAACTGACCCCGAAGAAATACAAAAGATTATCAGCTCCTCTTTGTAAGTTTTGTAGAATTCTGCTGGAAAACCATCTGGTCCAGGGCTGTGTGTGTGTGTGTGTGTGTGTGTGTGTGTGTGTGTGTATGTGTGTGTAGTTTTCTTATAACAAATTCAAGTTCCTGGATTGTTATTGGTCTATTTAGGGTCTCAATGTCTTCTTGTTTCAACCTTGGGAGGTTGTGTGCTGTCAGAAAGTCCTCCATTTCACTTAGGTTTTCGAGTTTGTTTCTGTACAAGTGTACATAGTAATCTCTGATAATCTTTTATATTTCCTCGGGATCAGTTGTGATTTCATCTTTTGCATTTCTGATTGTGTTTATTTGGGCTTTTTCTCTCTTTTTCTTGGTCGGCCTTTCTAAGGGTCCATCAATCCTGTTTATCCTTTCAAAGAACCAGCTTTTTGTTTTGTTGATTTTTTTCTATGATATTTTTGTCTTCTATGTCCCATATTTGGGCTTTTATTTGGTAATCTGGATTCTTCTACTGAAGTGAGGATTTTGGTGGTCTTGTTTTTCCAGCTCCCTTAGGTGACTTGTTAGATTGTCAACTTGTGATCTTACCATTTTCTTCATATGTGTTTATAGAGATATGAATTCCCTTCTAAGTGCTGTTTTCATGGCATCCCAGAGGTTTTGGTAAGATGTTTCTTCATTTTCATTTGTTTCCAGGAATCTTTTAATTTCTTCTTTGATTGCCATGTTGATCCAGAAGTTGTTCAGCATCATATTGTTTAGTGTCCATGTCTTTGTGGACTTTGGGGGAACCTTGTTGGTGTTGATATTTATTTTTATTCCACTGCGGTCTGAGAAGGTGCATGACAGTATTTTGATCTTATGAAATTTGTTTACACTTAATTTATGGCTAAGGATGTGGTCAATCTTGGAGTACGTTACATTAGGTGATGAGTAGAATGTATTACCCGTAGTTGTTGGATGGAGTATTCTGTAGGTATCAATTAGATCCATTTGGTCAAGCATCAGGCTGAGATTCTGGATCTCCTTATTGATTTTTTGCCTCAATGATCTATCACCATTTTGCAGTGATCTAGAACGGGGTTCTTCTGCAGGACTGCCATGGCAGACCACAAATGCTTCAGTTGGGGAATGGGGCATCTGGGTCTCCTCGGCTGGGACTCTGATCAGGTTACTCTAGTATATTTTCTCATAGTTTGTGTTGCTGGTGTCTGACCTGAGATGAAGGCTGCAGCAACAGGCGGCACCTGTTGCAGGTGATTTTCACCATTTTAATTCTTTTTTTCCTTTTTGGGTGGTGTTGTAGAGACGGTGCCTGCCTCTGGACTGTAGAGCACATGAAGGTCCGAGTAGCTGCACAGGGCAACTGCCTATGCAGGAGATCTCGATCCTCTCCTTTCCACGTCTCCACTTAATCAGACATTCACACAACTTTTGCTGGTCTCTTTACCTGTTCATTTATGCGGCGTTTCATGCATTCTGTCTGCCTCCGTCACCATCTTGGAATCACCCCTGAATTCAATATTATACTCAATTATTTCTGTATGTTGGCCATATTTGAACTTAATGATAATGATACTGGAGAAAACATGGCAATCCTTAACAAGTATACACCTAACAACAGAGTTTCAGAGTACATGAGGCAAAAACTGATAGAACTGCAAGGAAAAACAGATGAATCCAAAGAAATAAATGAATCTACTATTAATGTCAGAGACTTCAACACCTTTCTATCAGAAATAGACTCTAAACCACCCCACATCTTTAAAATAAAAAAAATATGCTTAAAAAAAGAAATAGACGCAGGAGGCAGAAAATCAGAAAGGACACAGTTGAATTCAACAACACCATTGATCAACGGAATATAAAGGACATGTAGAGACTACTTTTCCCAACAACAGCAGAATACACATTCTTCCCAAGTTAACCTGAAACATTCAGCAAGATAGACCACATTCTGAGCCACAAAGTATACCTTAACAAATAAAAAAAAATAGAAATGATACAATGTCTACTCTCAGACCACAACAGCATTAAACTAGAAATCAATTTTTAAAAATGGAAAAATCCCAAAATACTCTTAGAGGATAAACATAATTCTAAGTAACATTTGAGTCAAATAAGAAAGCTCCAGAGGAACTTTTTAAAAACTTAAAACTAAATGAAAACAAAAACACAACTTATCAAAATTTGTGGGATGCAGCAAAAACAGTACTTAGAGGAAAATTTGTAGCATTGAGTACATATTGTAGGAAAGAAGATGTAAAATCAATCACCTAAGCTTACACCTTAGAAAACTAGAAAAAAAAGAGCAAATTAAATGCAAAACAAGCATTTAAAAGAAATTCTAAAAAATGGAGCATTAATCAATGAATTTTAAAATCAATAAAGAAAATCAACAAAGGCAAAAGCTTTTTATTGAGAATATCAGTAAAATACATAAGCCTCTAGCCAGATTAACTAAGAAAAAAAAGACATAAATTGCTAATATCAGCAGTGAAAAATGGGAACATCACTACAGATCTCATTAACATTAGAAGGATAACAAAGGAATACTTTGAATAAATCTATGGCCACAAATGTGATAACCTAGATAAAACAGACCAATTCCTTGAAAGACACAATATGCCAAACTCACCTAAGAAGATACAGACAGTATCTATTAAAAATAGTATCAATAGTCAATAACCTTGTAGCACAGAAAGCCCCAGGTTCAGATGGGTTCACTGGTGAATTCTATGAAAAATTTAAGGAATAAATTATACCAATTCTCTACAGTCTCTTTCAAATGATTGAAGCAAAAGGAATACTTCCTAACTCATTCTATGAGGTCAGTATTATGCTAATACCAAAACCAGACACATTATAGAAAATAAAACTACACCCAATATCTCTCATTAACATAGATGTAAAAATCCACAACAAAATGTTAGCAAACTAAAGCCAACAGTGTATAAAAATAATTACACAGCAAAATTAAGTAGAATCCACTCCAGGTATGCAAGACACTTTCAACATTCAAAAAGAAATTAATGTAATCCATTACATCAACAGGCTAAAGAAGAAGAATCACATGATTATATCAATAGATGCATAAAAAACACATGACAAAATCTAATACCTATTCATGATAAAAACTCTCAGTAAACTAGGAATAGAAGAAAACTTCCTCAACTTGATCTTTAAAAATCTACAAGAAATCTATATACTTAATGGTGAGAAACTCAAAGATTTCCCACTAAGAGTAGAAACAAGGCAAGTATGTCCCCTTATCACTATGTTTCAATATTTTACTAGAAGTCCTAGCTAATACAATAAGATAAGAAAAAGAAATAAGACATTTAAAGATTGGGAAGAAAAAAATTAAACTGCTTCCTTTCTTTTTGCAAGTGACAAGATTGTCTTGGCAAAAAATTTGAAAGAGTTCACAAAAGTCTTCTGGAATTAATAGGTAATTATAACAAGGTTGCAGGATACACAAAAATTTAATACACAAAATCACAAAATACAATCACAAAAGTTAATACACAAAAATCGATCACATTCATATATGTTAGCAATGAACAAGTGGAATTTGAAATTAGAAACAATATCACTTACATTGGCACCCCCAAAAATGAAATACTTAGGAATAAATCTAACAAAATATATACATGGTCTATATGAGGAAAACTACAAAATCCTGATGAAAGACATCATGGAAGAATTAAAAAATAGATAGTCTAAGTTGATGGACAGAAAGACTTAATATCAAGATGTCAGTTCTTCCCAACTTGATCTATAGATGCAATACTATCCCAATAAAAATTCTAGCAAGTTATTTTGTGGATATTGACAAGTTGATTCTAAAGTTTATGTGGAGTGACAAAAACAAAACAAAACAAAACAAAAACCCTGAGAATATGATATTGAAGGAGAAAAACAAAATTGGGTGACTTACACTACCCAACTTCAAGACTTACTATTTTTTTTTTACTGCACAATCTTTATAGACATTTTATTTTAAAGCACCTTTTTTAATGTTAACAGTGGGTTTCTAAAAAGAAAACAGTAAAATAAAAGAGAGAACAAACCACTGGCAAGGTTATACACATAAATACACACAATCGCATTCATGCCAGAATGACTGGGAGCAATGGCAAATAATGTCATTTGATGAAAGAATGGGGAAGCTATCACATAGAGTTTACAAAAACCTGAAAAACAAATTTTATGCTAAGAAATTAAATAGTTTAGAGAAGAAAATCTAATGATGTAAATTTAGATGATCTTGTGTTTGGTGATTGTTTAGTACAACACCAAAGGCACAATTCATGGAAGAAAAAATCAACAAGTTGGACTTCACTAAAA
>CAUYQG010220097.1:0-29632 GCA_963574415.1 Tarsius wallacei | reverse complement strand
ATCCTTGTAGACCCTGAATGTTAGGCCTTTGTTAGATGGACGGTTGGCAAATATTTTTTCCCATTCTGTGGGCTGTCTTCCCGCTCTCTTATGGAAATTGGAATAGGCAACCAATTCTTGATCAAAATAACAAATGCCCATGCCATAAAAGATAAGACAGACAAGTGGGATCTCATCTAACGGAAAGTCTTCTGTAAAGCAAAGGAAACCATCAAGAGAGCGGGAAGACAGCCCACAGAATGGGAAAAAATATTTGCCAACCGTCCATCTAACAAAGGCCTAACATTCAGGGTCTACAAGGATCTCAAACATGCCAAAAGGAAAGAAACAAACAGCCCTATTAAAAAGTGGGCAAAAGTTATGAACAGAAACTTCTCAAAAGAAGACATACAAGCAGCTAACAGATACATAAAATAATGTTCAGCCTCACTCATTATCAAAGAAATGCAAATTAAAACCACACTGAGATACTACCTAACTCCAGTCAGGATGGTCATCATCAATAACTCAAAAATCAACAGATGCTTGAGAGGATGTGGCTTCTACACTGTTGGTGGGAGTATAAACTAATACAACCTCTGTGGAAAACAACGTGGCGATTTCTAAAAGATCTAAGTACAGACCTTCCATATAACCCAGCAATTCCCCTTCTGGGAATATACCCAGAGGAACTTAAATCATTTTATAAAAAAGGTACCTGCATATACATGTTTATTGCAGCTCTATTCACAATAGCAAAAATCAACCGTGCTGCCCATCGAAACTGGACTGGAACAAAAAAATGCGGTACATATACACAATGGAATATTACGCAGCCATAAAGAAGGATAAAATTATGGACTCCGCAGCAACTTGATTGGATTTAGAGTCTATCATACTCAGTGATCTATCATAGAAACAAAGAACTGACTACCACATGTACTCACTCATAAGGGGACCCTGAACATTTACCATAATACTGTAAGAAAGGGATTGGCAGTAGCCAGAAACTTCTGGGGTAATGGGGGGGGTGGGGAATAACATCAATAAGGGTACGTGTTCTCAAACCAGGTGAAGTGGAGACCAAAGAGAGATTCAAAGTTTGCCTGTAAAATGACAACTTGTCTTCCTAATCCTGAGTTGTATCCTGCATCTTTAAAATAAATAAATGTAAAATGCTAAAAAAAAAGACCTTAGGTTTCAGAATCAGGAGATGTGGCTTTCCCTCCTGTCTCCTATACTTCCTCCCTAACCATAAGAATGTGTGTGCCTCATATTACTTTCCCGAGTCTCAGTTTCATCATCTGTTCAGTGGAAATGATATTCTACGGTGGCTGTTGGGATTAAGCAAGATCAAGACATAAGAAATATCGCACGATGCTTAACTCATGGCCGCCCCCACTCAGCACCGTTCAGGAACTGATAAGTAGCCTGGTTTAAGAAAGGGAGAAACCAGCAGATTCTCTGGTGAGGGCCGGTCGGGGAGGAGTTTAGAAGGCCTTGGACCTAAGCAGAGTTCCCAGTCCTCTTCAGGGCGAGAACCAGAGTCATGACTCAACTTGAGTGGCTTTGATTAATGACTTGGCTTCATGAGAGTGTTCTGAGCTTGGCATGTGCTGACATTTTCATGAATGTATATATATCTATTTATAATCGATAAATCTTCTCTTTTGATTTTCCCATATAAGACCATACGGAGTAGGGAGGGGCTGGGAGGAAGTGAACGTAAAAGGCGCTGACCCTAATCTAGGCTTATGATTTTAAACCCTTTGACCTTGAAGGGCATTTTTTCTCACTACCTGACACATGCATGCGTACAAATACACACACAATCAAGATGGAAGTTTCAGGAACGAATGGATGCCTTTTGATCTGCAGTTCACTGTGTTCTCTACTGTCCTGTCCACCCCGATCCCTCCCATTCCATTCTTTTTTGGAGGGGATCCAATCCGAATGTCCCTGGAGGTTCTTTTTCTTCCTTCTTAGCTTAGCAGACAGCTGGTTCAGTAGGTCTGAGATATGCAATGAAAGAGCAGGGCTAGCAAGAAATAAAAATGAAAAATGAAATGAAAAAAAAAAAAAAGAAAGAGAAGGGCTAAGTTCTAGTGTCTGGAGCTATTTCCTCAAACAAGTGCTCCCTGCAGTCACATGCTACTTTAATACAAGTGTGCAAAGTGTCGTGGACTGGATCTCTCTCTACTTATTCCCTGGCTGTGTTCGTCCAGTCCAGTTAACCCCATAGGATGGTATGGCTTAAGAGAAGGAGCTTGGCTGGATGCGATAGCTCAAGCCTGTAATCCCAGCACTTTGAAGGGCCGAGTAGAGAGGACTGCCTGAGCCTGCGGGTTCGATACCAGTCTGGGCAACATGGTGAGGTCTTGTCTATACAATATATCAAAAAATTAGCTGGGAGTGGTACCTGTACTTCTGGCTGCATGGAAGGCTGAGGTGGAAGGATCGCAGGAGCCCAGCAGGTCAACACTAGGGACTAGGGTGGCCGTGAGCGTGCCACTGCACTCCAGTCTGGGTGTTGGAGTGAGACTCCAACTCAAAAAAAAAAAAAAAAAAAAAAAGAGTAGGAGCTCATGCATAATGCTCTTTCTTTGCTTGTAAATCTTCCCTACAAATCATTTTGTATTTACATTGCATGGTGCTGGTGCAATGCATGCTGACGTCCCTTTGCATGATGATTTCATTTTTAAAAAAGGACTATTTGCCTCACTAAACTGATTGTGTTACATCCTACAGTTATAAAGAATTAAAGAAAAAAACAAAAACCTGCCCCTCTGATCTAGTTGGTTGTATCCTTACTGGAAGCAGTATGATCAGAAGACTAAGTACTTGTTTGGAGCACAATTGCCAAAGAATCCTGCCTTTCTTTTACATTTGTTAATTCTCAAAAGGGAGCTTGGTTAATTAATCTTGCATCATAGGAAGCCCAGTTTCTGCTCTTGGTCAAGTCAGCCCACATACATTTTTGTTCAATTGCAGGAGTGTCCAAGAATACATTTCAGGGAGCTCCCACATTTCAGGGATCTGGTGCAGGGCTGAGCACAGGTAGCAAAATCACCTGGGGAGGTGCTTCTGCCTATACGTGTCTCCCCAGGGTTAGAATTCAAGATATCTAACAACCGGTCATGAAAACAGATGCCTGCTGGAATAATAGAGAAAGTCGCTTCCCTGCCAGGTATTCACGGAGGGCAGTTTCTGGGTCATGGACTTTAGCCCCGAGGAAAGGACTGCTGCTGTGGTGGGAAGCTGGGAGAACTGGGGGCACCGGTTGTTTATCTTGCTGTCTCCTCACCTGGGGAGCTTATGTCTCCCACCCCCCAACCCCCAAGCAAATGGAGAGACACATCAGAATTGGCGGGAGAGGGGTGATAGGAGGAAGTTCATCAGGTGTTTCTGACCTGTCCCTCCCTACTTCCAGTGATGAGAATCCCTGTTGTCAAGGAATAAGACACCAATTGAAATGGGGAGGAGCCTCTTCCATTCTGCAGTTGGGTTGTCCTGGCCAAAGAATATCGATTATGGTATAGAATGGAGAGAATTATGGGGAACAGGTATGCAGGGTCAAGGTACAGAAGTAAGACGAAGGTTTTGAAAAAAACGTTCCTCGTGCCCTTCAGCCACTTTGAGCCCCAGAGTAAGTGTGACGTGGCAGCCCCAAAGCCAAGAAGGCTTGCAGGTAAGGTTCTTTACGTATTCCAAAGAAGTCACCCTGAGGTCCAGCAGGAAAAGACATTGGTTTATTAGAACTTATAGGAGGCACCGATGGCGGCTGGTTGGTGAGGAAAGAGTCCGCACCTCGGGGCAGTGCAGCAAACAGTTTTATAGACAATCAAGTCAGTTAATCAAATTCCTATCCCGTGTTTCCAATTACATTGATTACATGTGAGGACGGCATGGCTTTCAACTTTGCTTGGTCAACTGCATCCTGTGACTCATTACTGGGAATGGCCATACCCTTCAGAGACCATCCTTGGCCAGAGGCTTCCTCCCCCAGAGGGAAGGGGGAGTAAGGAATAGTCCATGTACAGACCATACCCCACAGTAAGGTGTCTTGAAAATGTGTGTCTTATTCCCAGATGTCATACACTTGTACTATTGCGAATTATACTTCTTTTTAAGTTTATTATCTGGTTGATAATGACTTGTGAATATGAAAGCAACTGGATTTTGTATATTTATCTTATATCTTGCTTTATTGAACTATTAGTACTTTAAAAATTTTTCATTAAAATTATTTTCTGATAAATGTAAAATTTTAAGTTATTGTTTGAAAATAGTTGCAGTTTTGTGGCTTCCTTTGCAATAATTATCTCCCTCTCTTTTTTTTCTTTCACTGGTCTGACTGAATATATAATATGTAATATGGTAGTCACAATTCTTGTTTTGTTTTAATATTAATGGAAAATATTTGATAATTCATTGTTAAGTGTGACATTTATGTATTTCTGTAAATATCCTTTATAAAGATAAGGAAGTCTACTTTAATTCCTACCTTAACATGTGTTTTTAATCAGAAATATATATCTAGTTTTTATATTAAAGTTTTTATATTTTATATTTATATAATGTAGACTTTGTTATTTAATCTATAAATAGATTCATTGATAAAATTCTAATATTAAATAAGTTTAAATTCTTGGTATATACATTAAAAACCCATCAATATAGTTTTTAAATTATTGGTTTATGTAGTTGCCTTTTGAATCAGATAGGAGAAGATAAAAGTCACCAATAAAAACAAAAAACAAACAAAAAAGAAAATGTGTGTTTTATCTTCAGCGCTACTGACATTTTTGGCCAGATAATTCTTTCTGTGCTGCAGGCTGTGCTGTGCATAGTAGAATGTTTTGCAGCATCCCTGGTCTCTACACACTGGATGCCAATAGTATTTCCCCTCTGCAGTTGTGACAGTCCAAAGTGGTTCTAGACATTGTTCCCTGGGGGCAAAATTGTTCCTGGTTGAGAATCATTGCTTTGGATCTTGAATGCTTTATTGTATCCACACCATTTTATTTTTTGGCGAAAGAGTCAAAACACTTCTGCTTTTAACACATACTATAATGTTGGATCATTTAATAATGTTCCTACTTATTTTTGATATATGTGGACATTACATTCCATATACTGATATTTTACATATTTTTTACAATGGCCATTAAAAATGCCGGAAACCACTACTAAGCACAGTAATTAAAAAGATGTAACTAATTTTCCTCCTTTCTTTGCTTGGAAAGGCCACCAGAGAGAAGACTGTAAGAAAGACTTATTAGGTGATGAAAAAATGGAGGTTCTACTGAATATTGATCAAAGAGCAATGCTTCAATAGTAAGTCCCATGATTAATCTCGCAACTTGTTAATAAACAGGAATCGATAGCAATGTATTAAAAAGTCTTAGGTGTTTCCAAGGTCCATGTTAATAATGGAGTCCACGGTGAGCCCTTTTCAGAAATGAAATACAGAAACGTTTACATGGGCACCATTCAACACACACTCTCAATGCGGTGTCAGCTCCCCCCATTCCTTGCCCTGTTCTTGGCTGGGTTTCTCCTCTCTTCTTCCAAACAATGTGTGCTGGAAGCTGCAAAGTACCTTAACCTAAACAAAACATAATGGAGGAAAGGAAAGCAACTGGGAAAATAATAGTAATCCAGTGTTGTGTTCCCAAGCTTTTGGATGCTTGGGTCTTTTGAACCGTCATGCCGTGGTGCCTTCAGCTAGCAGGGCAATTGAGAGCTGGCTGGGGGAGGGCTTTTGCTGGCCTTGGAAGCACAGAGCCACTCAGAGAGAACAGAATATCTTTTGTATCCAAGAAACAAATAGTAGTTAGTCTCTCAGCATTTAATAGCCGCAGCGAGGTGAAGGTTACCAGAGAAGGCTGAGAAAAATATTGTAGGGCTTGCCTGCGAAACCTCAATAATCAAGGCTGTTTGGATTACAGAAAAAGAAATTGTTTTCTGAGGAGTGCTATTTTTCTTTCTTCCATTGTTCCTTCTTTATTGTTTCTTATTGTTGTTCTTTTCTTCTCTTAAACATGCACATGCATGTGTGTACACATACACCCCCCCCCCACCACACACACTGAAATTTGTGCTGAACCTGCATTTCCTTTCTCAAAACCTAGGGAAATGCAAGGAGTCCCAGGTTTGCACACATTCTTTGTGCTTGAGATGAGCTCCACCTTATCAAATATCTCTCTGTCTACCTATTGCTCACTTTTGATAGCTTGGTTACAAAAGACATTTAAAAATGTCTTTTGAAGTATCTCTTTTAAAAATAAGACTCTCTGCAGGATTAATTTTCCTCCATGATAAGAGAGTTACATCATACTTACTTCAGAAAAATTTGAATTCAAACAAAATAAAGTGAAAAGGACAAAGGGGAAAGGAAGTGAGTGAATGAGAGAGAGAGAGAGAGAGAGAGAGAGAGAGAGAGAGAGAGAGAGAAAAGAACTAAAAGATGGCTTCTGATCAACGTTTTATGGTACAATGTTTTGCAGTTGGTATACTGAAGCTGTTTGAAGGCCTAACTGTATTTATCTTTGCTCCCTTTGTATTCCCAGCAGAGCCTAGCACAAAGTAAAATCGTACAATAAATATTTGCTGAGTGTTAAATATTTTTACTGTAATTGTATGTTACCTAAAATAAGCAAGTGAATAAAAAGAATTGGCCAACAACAAGTGGAATCTTGGAATGCTGTCAGCAATCATTTGAGCTAACCTTTCATTTTATAAGGGCAGGACATCAAGCGTGGAGTGCTTTAGGAACTTGTCCAAGGTCTTGAGTATTAGAGCCAGGCAACAACCCCATTTTTCTGAATCCCAGTTCTTCCATAATCAACCATTTGTAATCTAAAATCCTTCTGACTGAGGTTTCTCAGAAAAGTCTTGTAACTTTTGTGTGCTTAAAATAAATTTTCTCCTTTAAGCTTTCAGGAAAGCTTGAATATAAAGGCAACAGTTATCTTTGAATTACTCTTTATCTTTGACTTTGAATCCTGACAATGCATCCTAGTCACTTTTGGGGATTAAAAAAAATTCAGATGCCCAGGCCGTTACCCAGATTTCCTGAATCAGACTGTCCAGGACCTAGACATTGATACTTTAAGAAAATCTTCGCAGGTGATTCCAATATTCAGTGATGCGAGAAACCAGTGCTCTGGATAGTACACTTTCCTTCTTGGACAGTATTTCTAGAGTTCACTTCCCAATGAACTGAATTTGACATTTTTACTCTTTGTGAAAATGTCATACCATGACAACAGTTTCATGATTTTCTACCATGCTGGTAAATTATTAGTATTTGTAAATGGGAACTTTTTTGACCTTTTTAAAAGTCAACAAACACTGATTTCCAATATTTATTCTCTTCTCTTTCATCATAACAAAAGTTTCTGCTGTTCCACTGGCTACTTGGCAAAAGACCACACTTTCCAGCCTCCTTTGCAGCTATCTTTGGTCATGTGACTTGGTCTGGCCAATGGGATGTGGGAGAAAGGAATATATGTAAATTTGGATTGTGTCTTTAAAAGAAAAGAAGCTTGCCCTCCCTTTCCTTTCTCTCCTTCCAATTGGATTCACATCAACTCTCATACAGATTATTATGTGACAGGGAAATAAACATCCATCTTACTTAAGCCCCTGTAGTTTTGTCCTTTGGTACAGCAGCCTAACTAAGGCAATAGCCTGATAAAGTCTAAATTATAGCCTTGGAGTTCCTGGATCTCGTTTCCTTTGTTTATTACCCATGACATAACACATAATGAAGTCCTTCAGGGCCGGAATCAAGTCTCAGGCATTTTTTTCTGGTTCTAAAAGTCTGGCAATTCTGGCCACATCTATTTACTCAGTAACTATATGTTGACCAATGCCAGTCTACACTCCAAAATAGAAAAAGGGGGATATTCAATCTCATTCTAAGACAACTGTATAAATCAGAGAAGGACATAGTGACTGAGACTGCCACTTATTCTTGAACATTCTTTTCCTATGGAGCACACCATTGAATTATCTTTCCAAGCCTTCCCTGCTGTTAGGTGTGGTCACATAAATGAGTATTGGAATCATTCTATTAGATCAATATATCTTTAAACCTCCTCACCTGCCTTCCAATTGTTTACCGCTCCAACTCCCGTTTTTATTTTTTTCTTTTCTACTCAGGCTAGCTTTCCTCGGCGTCCACCAAAATTGGTGTTCTTAAAATCAACTTCATGCTTCCTCTAAATCAAGAAACTGTCTTTTCCCTTGCCTCCTCTCACCCTATCACAATATTCCAACCATGTCCAACATTCATCTCACATATTGCATTTAGGGAGAAATTGTTGATTCAGAAAAGTAAGGTCACACTAATGTGCATGCTTTCTGCTTCAAATTAATTTTTCATTGTTCCTTTCTGCGGTATTGTTTTTATATACTTCTTATTTCCAGTGTGTCTTGGACTGCATGCCACATTTCTGGCCTTGGGAAAAGTATGCCTGAAAGAGTATAGAATATCTTTCATAACATTCCGCATTCTCTGACAGCATAATGCCAGCTGCAATCTTTGTTTCTGTTTGTGCTTCAGTTGTCCTTAGAGTAGGAGCGTTTGTGTACTTCTAACTTAGGCGTCCTCTTCCATTGTCAGACACCGATTACAGCATGTGTTAGTGGAACTGAAACTAAAACATGTAACAATCAATGAGTGCTCATTAAAAGATTGACAAGTGCAAAACTGGAAACACAGGCATCATTTCTAGAGGTTTGTTTCTTTGCGAAATAAAAGATTGACTGTGTAAAAAGGTACTCATGCTAATACCCAACATACAGTTTTGAATGTCGGGGGCTTATAAGAGTGGCCTTCAAAACTCATTTTGTCTGTATGCAGTTCAATTTTGTCAGAGTGTGCATTTATTTTGGCTTGCTGCTAACAGAAGAAATCTCAACTCTCTAATGTGGTCCATCTCGATCCATCACCACCTGGGTTTCCAGGACATTTCCACTATATTCCCTGCACACGTCTTTATTCGCCTTTCCCTGACGAGGTTTTCTGCATTTATTAGGGGAATGCAAGATCCTGTAATATACTTGCATGATGATTCAAACACAGTAGAAGTTCATCTATTTCTCGCTCACTGAACAGTCCGAGGTGGGCCCTCCTGGACCAAGGAGAGCTCACCTCTACTCAGCCGGTGGAATACAGTGGCATGGTCGTGATGATCCTCCTGCCTCAGTTTCCCCAGTATCTGGGACTACTGGTGCATGCCACCACACCTGGCTCATTTTAAAAAAAATTTTTGTAGAGACGAGATTTCAGTCTGTTGCCCTGGCTGGTTTAGGATTCCTGGGCTCAAGTAATCCACTCACCTTGGTCTCCTAAAGTACTGAGATGACAGGCATGAGTCACTGTGTCTGGCTTGGTTAGTTTTAATACATTGGCTTTGCTCACTCAACTATAAGCTCCTTTAGCAAACCACTGTAGTGTGGCGAGAGAAAGCAGAGGTGTGGAGACACACAGGCCTTTAAATTAGTTTTGCTACCTTTTAGCTGTGAGACCTTGATCAAGTCACATTCTCTCTCTTCTCATTTTTGTCTTAAAAGAACTGATAATGTTTCTTAGTATTGTAGGAAGGGTTAGCTAAGATAACACTTGAAATTTCCCAGTGGGATCTTGTAAGAATAGATACTCCAGAAATGTGAATGCCACCATCTTCTGTGTCTTCCACAGTGATTTTCTGTTCGTTGGTGTTTTAAAAGAAAGGTAGCCAAACTGAGTCCTAACTCCTATGTCTCTACAACTCTACAACAGTAGAGGTTCAAGTCAGGGGCATGAACTTCTGGTATATCCAAACCGGGAAGCAGAGGCCAGGGCAGAAGGAAGCCACTTGGAAGAGCGTCAATGTGTTGGCCAGGCAGGCGTTCACGCAGCTCTGGAGGACTCATCGCCTGCTTAACGAATTGTGTGAACTCCAGCCAAGCTTGCAGCTGCCTCAGACGACCTCTGAGAATTGCTTTACAGTGAGCAACGGCTGCTTCATTGCAGATAAGGCCAGAGGCAGCAGGCAGGGCTCAAGCCAGGGCTGCCCCAGTTGACCCACTTACGCCTCTCCCAAGAGCTGCTGGGGCACTGGAGTGAGAAGAGAGGGGTTAGGGGAAATTAGGAGCCGAGAGAATGACTTAAAAGCTGTCAGGGAGGATTCCACTTAGTATACCTCCACTCGTTCAGGCACTTTGGGAAGGAGTATTTTTAGCCTTGGATGTTTGCCTGGGTAAGGTGGAGAAAAGGCAAAGGGTTGTAGACTTTTTGCTGGACAGTTGTGGTTCTCGCATCTTCAATTCTTCCCCAGGGAGATATTATCAGTGTTGTACCGGGATAGGGATCCAGCCGGGGCCAAAGAGCTGTGTGGAACAGTGGTTAAGAGCAGGGCTTGGAACCAGCCATTTTGGAAACCAGTACAGAGGTTCTTAAAAAATTAAAATTAAAACTCCCATATGATCCAGCAATTCCATTTTGGGAGCTATATCCAAAGGAAATGAAACAGTTTGTCAAAGAGATACAATGGGAGGGGCCTCCAAAACCTAGAATTTATCTATAAAAAATTGCGTATTTATTCTTCCGTATTTAAACTTTAAAGTCCCTTCAAAGTACTGTCCGTTTGATGCAATATACCCATTGAGATGCTTTTTCATGGCTCAAAACAGTTTTTAAACTTGTCCATTTTGATGCCTTTTAGTGCTTCTGCCGTTTTTTGTTTCATCTCTTCCATATTGGCAAAATTTTTCTCTTTGGGGACTTTTTTCATTCGTGGAAAACAAAACAAAGTTGCTTGGGGGTGAGATCAGGTGAATAGGGAGAGTGGGGCAAGGGGGTCAGGCCCTTTCTGGTCAAAAACTGCTGAATACTCAGTGCAGTATGGCCAGGTGGGCTTGTAAATCACCCATAAGGAAATGGGCAAAAAAAATTAACTGAAGTTGAACACAGCCTCTCACAACAATGCTTGCTGGTACACTGATGCTGATGGGTTCTTAGAACACTTACCTAGCAGAGGAAGCCTGTACTACAAGGTGCATACCCTCCAAAAAATAATTCTGGACCGGGCTTGGTGGCTCAGTCTGTAATCCCAGCACTTTGGGAGGCCGAGGCGAGTGGATTGCCTGAGCCCGAGGGTTTGAGACCAACCCGGGCAACTTGGTGAGACCTCCTCTCTATGATAAATCAAAGATTAGCCAGGCCTGGTAGCTTGTGCCTATAGTTCCGGCTACTTGGAAGGCTGAGGCGGAAGGATTGCCAGAGCCCAGTGGGTGGACACTGGGGTGGCCGTGAGTGTGCCACTGCACTCCAGGCTGGGCGATAGAGTGAGACTCCTCCTAAAAATATAGTAATAGTAATTCTGTTTTTTGGGGGGTCTCCCTGGTATCTACATCCTCATATTCATTGCAGCATTATTCATAATAGCTAAGATATGAAAACAACCTAAATGTCCACGAGTGGATGAATGGATAATGAAAATGTGGTAGGTCAGGAGTAGTGGTTCATGCCTGAAGCTGGGAGGATTGCTTGAGCTCAGGAGTTCGAGATCTCGTCTCTACAAAAAAATAAAAAATAAAAAAATTAGTTAGGCCTGGTGGCATGAGCCAGCTACTTGGGAGGCTGAGGTGGGAGGATCACCTGAGCCTCGGAGTGTGAGGCTGTGGTGAGCTGTGATCACACCATGTCACTACAGCCCAGGAGACAGAGTGAAACCACAACTCAAAAAACAAACAGACATACAAGAAAATGTGTGTGTGTGTGTGTGTGTGTGTGTGTGTGTGTGTGTAAGAGTATGTGTGTAAGTATGAGTGTGTGTGCATTCTGGTTTGAATAGCATCCTTTTTTCAATTTTGTATTATAATTGACAAAAATTGTATATGTTCAAGTCATGTAACATGATGTGTTGATATATGTATATATTGCGAAGTGATTGCTACAATGAGGCTAATGAACATATCCATCACCTCATGTAGTTACTTTTTTTTGTAATGAGAATATCGAAGAGGTACTCTCAGTAAACTTCAAGTGTGCAATACATTATTATTAACTATAGTCACCATTAGGTCTCCAGAACTTACTCATTTTGTTGAACTGAACATATTTTACTCTTTGACCAACATCTCCCCGTTTTTCCCACCCTCAGCCCCTGGTAGCCACCATTCTACTTTCTGATTCTAAAAGTTCCATTTTTTAAAGATTCTACATGGGGGAGGTCATGCAGTATTTGTGCTTCTGTGTCTGGCTTATTTCAATGAGCATAAAGTCCTCTAGGTTTATTCATATTGTCATAAATGACAAGATTTCCTTCTTTTTAAAGGCTGAATAATATTCCAATACACACACACACGCACATGCACACACACACATTTTCTTTATCCATTCATGCATGGATGGACATTTTTAGGTTGTTTTTCATGTCTTAGCTATTTGTGAATAATGTGGCAATGAATATGGGAGTGCAGATATCTCTTTGATATATTGTTTCATTTCCTCTGTATACAGATCGAAAAATGGGATTGCTGGATCATATGGGAGTTTAAATTTTAATTTTTTTAGGAACTTCTGTACTGTTTTCCATAATGGCTGCATTAATTTACATTCCTACCAACAGTGTACAAAGGTTCCCTTTGCTCTACACCTTTGCCAATGGTTACCTCTCGTCTTTTTGATAATAGACATCCTAACAGGTATCAGGTGATATCTCATAGTGGTTTTGATTTGCATTTCCCTAATGATTAGGATGCTTGGCACACCTTTTTGTATACCTGTTGGCCATTTGTACAAGGGGGGACCCCCCAAAATACTGGAATTATTTTTGGGAGAGCGGGCCCCTTGTAATACTGGCTTCCCCTTCAGCATTGGTATACCAGTTAGCATTGTTGTGAGAGGCTGTGTTTGGCTTCAGTTAATCTTTTTTGGAGATTCTTTCAATGTGTTTGTCTATTTCATGGTGGGTCATTTACAAGAACAATGTGTAGCAGTGAAATTTTGTTTTCTGTGTGTTCAGCAGTTTTTGACCAAAGACAGCCTGACCCCCATGCCCCACCCTACCTATTCACCTGATCTCACTCTGAGCAACTTTTTTGTTTGTTTCCACGGGTGAAAAAACTCAAAGGGATGTGTTTCGCTGATGTGGAAGAGGTGAAACAAAAGGCGACAGAAACTCTAAAAGGCATCTACATCGATGAGCTCAAACTTTGTTTTGAGCAGTGGAAAAAGCATCTTGATAGGTGTACGGCATTAAACAGAAAGTACTTTGAAGGTGACAGAAGTTTAAACATGTAAGAATAGATATATAATTTTTGATAAATAAATTCCAGGATTTTTTGGTCCTCCTTTCATGTCTTTGGTTCAGATTTCTTCTCCATTGTAAAATCAAAGCACTTGCTTACTTTGGCCGTTGAGTTGTATGAGTTCCTTATATGTTTTGGATATTAACCTCTTAGTGCATATATTGTTTACAATTATTTTCTCTTGTTCTGAGAGTTGCATACTCA
Organism: Tarsius wallacei; assembly: GCA_963574415.1. Lineage (NCBI taxonomy): Eukaryota > Metazoa > Chordata > Mammalia > Primates > Tarsiidae > Tarsius > Tarsius wallacei. Next base: position 16,141 of record CAUYQG010220097.1, on the reverse strand, counting down.
TAACTTACACATTGTGTAACCTCATGTCACCAAATTGTTTAGTTTTCTTGTGTACAAAGGGGGCCTAATTAATTACCCCACGGGACTTTTTTAGGATTACATGAGCTAATACATATAAAAGACTTAGAACAATGTCAATGGTAATTGGGGGTAAATGTTTGTTAAATCATATTTATATATATGTGGAACAGAAAAAACACTTTCCTCATTTTCTCACCCTTTTCCATAGCAGGATTTTCTATGCTAATTCACGATGAAGAACCGCCAAGCTCCTCAGCGGTTACCATAGGTGGGTTCTGCTTCAGCTACAGTTGGCTTGAATGTCCCCTCCCAAACTCACATTGGAATTTAATTGCCAATGTAGTGGTATTGAGAGGTGGGGTCTCAAGAGGGGATTAGGTCATGAGGACTCCACCATCATGAATGGATTAATGCCATTATGGAGGGAGGGAGTTATCTTGGGAGTGGGCCCCTATAAAAAGGATGATTTCCTCTCTGTCTCACGTGCTCACTTTAGCTCTCCACCCTTCTGCCTTGGGATAACCCTTGCCAGATGCCAGCACCATGCTCTTAGCCTTCCTAGCCTCCGGAACTATGAGAAATAATTTCATTTGTTTATAAATTACCCAGTCTGTGGTATTCTCTTATAGTACCACAAAATGGCCTAAAGTTCAGACCCATTTGGTGGGCTACACGTGTTTATGCCTGTGTAAACTAAAGGCACATCTCAGGAGGGGTTTTGTTAGTATAGGGTAGAAAGTTGCAAGATAGTTTACCATAAGGGAAGCTAGAGTCTGCCTTGACTAGGAAGATGAATTTCTGAGGTTTGGAGAGAAGTAGATTTCAGGTACAGGATGGTGGCTGGTAATCAAACCTATCTTCCTTGGCCACTGTGGCAGTGTCTTCTTGCCTGGGGAAGAAAACCAGCTATTTTTTATAGCTTGAGAAGTCCCCTGATGGACCATACCACAGAGGAAGAAAGAAACTTTCAGCATCACAGGGGACTGCTGAGTACTCACAGGGCATTGAGGACTGCAGGACTGGTTTCCATGGTGACCTGCAGAGATGTGGGTCCAGGCAGGGAAAGACAAAGAGGATACTCTAAGTATTAGGGGCCCTCTGGGCCAGGTCAGTTGCTGGTGGTAGCCAGGAAAAATTTATGTCATAGGTTGGGGTGTCTGGAAGCAGATGCCAAGATGAAGTTTGGTCTGCAGAATACTTATTAGAAAACAGCACCTGTGGAAGAAAGGGGGAAATGCAGAATAGGGCAGATAGAGAAGTCAAACTTCGATGCAGGCCTGACAAAGTGTGTTGGTCAACCTCTTTGGGAGTTCTGGATTGCATGTGCCCGCCAGACTTGTTCCGAGTGGGCAGACATGGTCAAACTTTCACATTCACCTCCATCAGTCACTGGGTATGGACTGTGCTGGGAAGGAATGCAGCTCTCTGCTGCTGAGGCAGACTCAGAAGGAGATGACCACTGGGACGTTTCCTCCCTTGAGGGGGCATCGGGTGGCACATCGCCAAGTCCGTCACAGCTCCTAGAGCCACAGAAGGGGATTCTTAGTCCTGCTGGAGGAGGGGTGGGAACTTTGACAAGACCTGGTGTTCCTGTATTAGCGAATAGGGCTTTAGGCTTTGGAGCTGATAAAATGTGTACAATTAATATGAATGTGACCTCATTCGTGCCCATGCTCCCATGAGGTCTGGGGGCATTCAAGATTTTACATATTGACTGCACACTTTGTCATACAAATCATAGAAATAACGAGGAAATGACCTAAAATTTCACCACCCCCTCTAATCATCTGCTCCTTTCTGGTCTGTTCCACAGATAGGCCTGTAACTTTTATAGAGTCTGGTTTCATCTTGTTTTATGTTAATCCAAGGAGTTGGAGCTGAAGGTCTAGACACTGTGTGTGGCAAGTGGTCCGGGTGGTCATGAAAGGGGTGTATCTTGGACAGAGCAGGGGAGATGTGAGACACACCGCCGTGTAGCCCAGGCTTTAGGTGAAGAGTTGGCTGTAGGAAATAAATACTCATAGCTCTGACTACCAGTTCCACCTCCGTTTTTAGAGGAATTAATCTTTATGATTAAATGGAGGTGTCACTATTGAGAACAACATTCTTAATATCGTGCACCGGTCTGTTTCTTCTGAGTCATCAGTACAATTTCCCTGAGCTTGTTAGTCTTTGCATGTTTGCCTCATAACAGGCAGCTGCATTTTGGGTTGATTATTTGCATTTTAAAAAATAGGCTGCTCACACTGCATTAAATTTTTATAGCTACTGTGTTCATTGATCAGATCACTCTGTTAGTGGTGACTATTCCAGCTGTATATTTTAATTACACTTGAACAATCAGCCTTTCTTAGTACTTGAGTAATTTGCTGAGTTTAATTTGTCCCTTTGTCTAATTCCGACTTAAATTATTTCATTAGTGTTGGCAGTCCTGTATCATACACCCTTCCTAGTCTTTTTAAGTCAATTTCCGGGTTTTAATTACGTGGAGCAGTCAATAAAAGTTGATGCCAACAAAAGAACCATGAAGGCAAATGATCACGAAGAATATATGCCCACTAGATATATTTTATTAACGAACATCCTTAACATTTATGCCAAAACGTTAATTAATTGATACCATACCCCATGAGAATGGTCAGCAATTTTATCTTCCATTTAGTTTATGAAAAACCATGGCACAGAGAAAGCAGGCAAGCTATTGGACTCTGCACAGCAAGACAGAGGAAAATGACTGGGCACTTCTGGATCAGACAAACATGAACATAAATGATCTATGCGATCATAATATATTGGACTCTGACCAAAATACTGACTTCAGATAACTATGTATTTTATTTTCATATTCAAGAAATTTAGAAGGAAAGGGGTTTGGGCATCTGGGTCAGAGGTATTCACTGTCTGACTGTGGGCTACATTTAACTTAAAAGATCTGTCTTTGGGGGTTCCCACCATTTTATTTTTAAAATTTGAATTTTCCAACTAACCACTGGGTACTCACAAGCATAAAGACAGAAACAACAGACACGGGGAACTCCTAAATGCAGGGAGGGAGGGAAGGAGGAGGAACAGGCTGAAAAACTACCTACTGGGTACCAGCCTCACTATTTGGGTAATGGGTTCCATAGAAGCCCAGGCATCACCATCACACAATATATCTCTGTAGCAAACATGCACAGATAACCCCTGAATCTAAAATAAAATTTTGAACCTGAATGCCTTTAAAAGGGAGGTGAGGCCGGACAAGATGGCTTACACCTGTAATCCCAGCACTTTGGGATACTGAGGCAGGAGGATTGCTTGAGCCCAGGAACTGGAGACCTTAATGAGCTGAATCATGCCACCGCACTCCAGTCAGGGAGACAGGAAAAAAAAAAAAAAGGAAAAAAAAGAAAAAAAAAATGCGGGAGGAGGGGGACATGAGCTCTCCAGCTGCTCATTTCTGCTTGTAGTCTTGCATCTGGTCTGCTTTACATATATTTGTTACTTTTCTGATTTTATTAGGCACTTGTGTGTGCTACACCTGATTCTTGTTTAATGCCTTCCTTTTTCAGCTAGAAAAACTAAGATCCAGAGGGCTGAAGGTAGAAGGTACTGGTACAATTACTCATAGAGTTCAGTCTAGAATCTTTGTTTCATGGATCCAGGCCAGTGTGTTTTCTTTTTTAAAAATTTAAAAAATTTTTTTATTTTTTATTTTTATAGCAGCTTTCAGTATATTTTCTATTATGCCAAGCAGGCCTCTATAAATTTTCCTCAGAGAATTAAAGCAAGACAAATATTTCATTGTCTCTTGGGTTATGGAAATAAGGCCTTACGGCTATAATATGGATACACAAAATACATCCACAGTTTCCCGACACTTAAAGAGCGCGTTAGTTGGGTATGGCATAGAGAATGCTATCTGCAAGTCAAAAGACACGGTCCCAGTCTCCGCTGTGTCACTAACTAGAGGCTATTTGACTCCATGAGCTTTGGTTTCCTAAGGGTGTTATATTAGATGAGCTCTGAGTTCCCTTCCAGGCGCAGAATCCTATGATTCTTTCATGAACTCCAATAAAATAATACACTGGGGACTGAGAAAGATAAACCATCCGATTAAGTTGCCACTGGGCCAGGCTGTCCATTGTCTTCTAGGAGCACTTTTGAGACTAAGTTTTAATGTTCTCACTCACCTTTTCAGTATGCTAGGAAATTCAGAACTATGTCATCTAGGGAAACGCTTATTAGCAAGTATGCACATTAACACTTAAGAGATCTCTGGGAGAAACTAAATGGATAATTCAGAAGTCTTTAGACTCTGATCCCTTTGAGGAAGTATTGCCCAGCCGACTGTCATGTCAGCTAGAGCATACACTGTTTCAGGAATAGAGCTTGTTTTCATTTGTCTGTGCTTTCTGGGTGCTTGGGACATTGGTACATAGCAGGTGCTCAGAAAATATTGGATGTCTTTCAGCATTCAGAGGAGGACCATGGAATCTTAGTGTTGGGAGGTGTCTTGGTCTCCCTGCTAATGCAGAAAACCTCACTACAAGATCCTAGGAGGACAATTAGCAGCTGTACCAGTTTACCTGGCTATCCATCTCATGAATATTCATTGAGTGTCTCCTATGTGCCAGGAATGATTCTAGGATGCAGTTGAGAATCAAGGAGATACGGTCTCTATGCTAGGAGGCCTGCTATTTCTTCCTGAACATTATCAGTGACTGGGGTACACTGTGTGACAGGTCTCTAGTCCACCAGTGGCAACTTCCAGCGCTAATGATCTCCCTCTGGGTAATGAAACCCTTTCTTCAGTGATATCAGCATCGGTGCTCTCTGTAGCTTTCTCCATGTCCCCAGCAGATTACTCAGGATCTGTTTGCATTTATGAGAGAATGCCATCTGTCCATCACCCAGTCTTCACCTTAAGCTCAATTTCAGTCAGGTTTAATATCTCTTAAACTACCAGCATGTGGGGACTTACCTGGGGCAGTGGCCCCACACTTACCTTCAGAGCAACTGGGGTCATGCTTGGCCCTGGGAATGGGGCCAAGAGATGACACTTTACATTTTTCTTGATTGGGCCGAAAAAGCAGCAGTGACCTGTGGCCTGGACTTGCAGGGAGTCTTTTTTGCTCAGTGGACAGAGGCGGTTCAATCTTTTCCCCAATGCCTCAGTGTGTACCTGGTTGAAAATGTATTTTTAAAAAATAAGAGTTAAAGAGAACCTGAGTGAGTCTGGAGGGAAGCAATATTGCCAAAGGGTGGGCTGGACTGGAGCACAAAGTCATAAAACGCATCCCAGACATGCTGATTGAACCAAATCCAAGCTCTTTAGCATGGCATCCTTTGGTCTTGGTGGTTTGCTCTAATTTCATCTCCTACTGGCTGTCTTCGCAGACACTTTGCTTTGGTTAAATAACGCCTTCTCTATTTACTTAAGCATCCCCTAGATTTTTTTCCCTCCTATCTTTGCTTAGGTTTTTCTTCCATTTTGAAATTCCCTTCCCTCTGCCTAGAAGACCCCTCCCTCCCCTCTGTGCATGCTCAAAGCCTACTCATCATTTAAGGTCCATCTGCGATGCTATCTCCTCCAGAAGCGTTCCTTAATTCACGATGGTTCTCCTTCTTCCCCAACTTCCTTCTCAGCTGGAAGTATCTTCTCCCTAGTCTGAGCTTCTGTAGAGTGGGCCTATGCTTCTCTTTCAGTAAATATTATCTGCTTTTTTCTTTTTAATTTTTATTTATTTTTTCTTTTTAAATTTTTTATTTTGACGATGTGGGGTACAATTCAGGGTTAGGTATATAAAAGTTCATTATGCAGGTACCCTTCTTGATGAGGTGGTAGATATCTGCTTTTAAATTGAATATAATTATAATAGCCATTAAATAGTAATAACACCAGGCTAAGTTTCTCAGAAGTGATGTCCTTGTCTGATATCTTTGAGTTTTCTACAGGTCAGGTTGAGTGTTTTGCGCTCAACAAATATTAAATAAATTCCTCTCAGAAGATGCCAAACAGATACAAATATCTACACATATTCATTAAAAAATGGTGTCACTATATAGGCCTGTCTCAACACGGTGTAACACTGAACAAAAAAATACCAGTTTGGAATTCAAAAACAACTTGTGCAAGCAATTTTAATCTTCAAAAAAAAAAAACACCCAGTTTTTTTCTTCAAAGTATAACAAAAACAAAATGCACACAAAGCCTAACAAAAAGGACTTACATTTGCAATGCATCTATAACCTCTTAAAATTAGTTCCAGCTCTTTCTTTAAAATTGTCTCAAAGGCCTTCCTGCCCGAGCACCCCTCCCTCAGCTCCCAGCTTCTCTCTACTCTTGCCAATATACACTTAACTACTCTAGATTTTTCCAGTTTTCCCCTCATCATTGCCCTCATTGGGATCACAAGAGCACAGGGGTGGATGGAGCTTGGTAAGCCAGATTCCTCTGGGTGAAGGTGAGTCAGAGAGTTTGTGGTTGGTTAGCCCTCTTCCACACTTAGGCTGCTATGAAGCATTTAAACCCACCATCAAGACAGCCCCCGCAGGTGTTTTACTAAGGAATTCTGAGATGGGGAATTGCCATCACTTCCTGATTAAAAAAGCATGGGAGAGCTTGTTCTGTGGTTAATGCCTGACAGCCTCTCTCTGAGCTGGGCCTTTTGTCCAACAACCTTCAATCAAGGTCCGTGCAATGGCAGCCGGTCAGGTACGAGCCAGCTTTGCTGCTGGTTGGCAGACATCGGTTCTCAGGCTACATGTGACAGCGTGGAAAGAGTGGTACCTTCTAACCCATCTGTTACCCTTGGTGACAGCAGGCCAACCCCCACCCCTTGCATGAATTGACAGTAAGCATTTCTCAGCTTGTGCCTTCGGAATGTAACCAATGTAGTATTTTTTATTCCAGTGCTGCTTGGCTTGCTTCATTTGCTTTTATGACAGTGCTTGGGTACGATTAAATGACAATTTAATGTGTATAATAACTCATTTAAAGTTTTAGCAAGGGCTTGAATGAAGGTGATGGGGTTTGAGTACATTTCGGAGAGAGCTGTACAGTTTAAACCTAAGCCGGGGGCAGCTTAGAAAGATTTCTTATCTCGGCAGAGAACAGCCCTGATGTCGACCTCTTTTCCTCCTTTCTGCTGTTTTTTCATCTCATTTAGTTCTACATCTCAACTGCGCAGGAAGGAGCACTGGGGTGTGGGGGATGTCTGGGCTTAATCTTAACCCACCTTGTGTACTTTACTTTTTAAAGATGTGGGGTATAATTCAGGATTAGTTATTTACAAGTGGTCATCATACAGGTAAAGATGGGGCATCCCTTTAGTTCTCACTTTGCCTGGTTTGAGATCAGGTACCCTTACTGATGTTATGTGCCTCTTCCTTCCCCTGGAAGTTTCTGGCTACCGCCAATCCCTTTCTAATAGTATTATGGTAAATGTTCAAGGTCCGCTTATGAGTAGAACATGTGGTACTCTTTTCTTTGTTTCTGTGATAAATCACTGAGCATTATAGACTAAATCCATCCAAGTTGCTGCGAAGTCCATAATTTTGTTCTTTATGGCTGCATAATATTCCATTATGTATATGTACCACATTTTTTTTTTTTTTTGCATTGGAGTCTCACTTTGTTGCCCAGGCTGGAGTGCAGTGGCACGCTCACGGCCACCCCAGCATCGACTGGCTGGGCTCAGGCGATCCTTCTGCCTCAGCCTTCCAAGTAGCCGGAACTATAGGCACGTGCTACTATGCCTGGCTAATTTTTTCATTTATTGTAGAGACGAGGTCTTACCAAGTTGCCCAGGCTGGTCTAGAACCCCTGGCTCAGGCAATCCTCTAGCCTTGGCCTCCCAAAGTGCTGGGATTACAGGCTTGAGCCACCATGCCCGGCCTGTACCATGTTTTTAAAATCTAGTCCAGCTTCGATGGGCAGCATGTTTTGAAACTATCTTTGGTCACTGAAACTGCCCTTAGCCCGAGGCTCTGTGCATTGAAGACAGTTTGGGGGGCTCAGAGGTTTGTGACACAAAGACTCCAGCCTTTTTTCCTGTTCCTGTCAGAACATGAAGAGAATATAACTTGGCATTTATTTATTTGCCTTGATGTGTCTTCTGATGGTCAGGGGATGTCTGGTGACTTATCTTGTCGCCATCCACAGAGCAGTTGGGCTGGGGTGGTGACTGAGACTTCTGTCCTCTGCAGGAGATCCCAGGGGCTTGGCAAAGGGGAACAGGCACAAAGACCACAAAGCCCATGGCTCATCCCAGTTGCTACTTTCTTGGGCCAGCTGCTGTGGTGGTGGCCCAGGAGTGGAGGATGAGGGGACTCCTGACCCAAGAGATATTTCTAGCTTTAAATGTTCTCTTGCAAATGATAGTGGGCTGAATGGATCGGAGGGTGGCTTTTTCTGGGGCCAAAGCTTTTGTATCTTAAGCTCTTAACAGTTTGCTAATGACCAGGAATAAGTTTGAAAATTAAAGGGTGTTTTTTAAAAAAATCTTTTCAAACTTCTGAAATGGTGAATCACAGAACACAACATATTTGTAACTGTTTACATGTAATTAATAGTTGGTCACCTTATGTCCAGAGCTTAGCTTGCTAGGAACTCGGGACACTGGCTTCCACCCCAGGAGGGTAGCTGCCTAAATCTCAACACAGTCTGCAGCAAAACTGCTGACATTTCAGAGCCACTGCTTTTCACCCTGGAGATCCTTAATCCGGATTCCAGGAACCTTAGCAGTTATGCCCTTAGCAGACATTTTTATATTCTTTGTCTTTTCTCAGCTGCTATATGTCTAAGTGGGTGTTTGAGTGGTGCCAAACTGGCAATGAACAGAAATGACCCCATTTATAGAAATGTGGCCCACCTAGGTGGCCTTTTCTTTCTTTTTTAAATTATGTATTAAAGCTGTGTTTTAATTCTTAAGTTAGTCCTTGGTGTGATTTGGTGGAAAAACAGCTTTTTTTTCTTTTACGTAACTATTTCTTGGCTCTAGAACAATAAATAATTCCAGTGTAATGGTTTTAGCCTGACCACAAGCCTGGGCTTGACTGCCAAGCAGAAGGTTCTTGCAAAAGGTTGAGGAAGTGAGGTTTCAGAAACTCATTTCCTTCTTCTTTGAGAGGAGTCTGAGAAGTGTCTCGGCACAGCTGACCGGAGTGGGTAGGGGGGTGGTGGGAATGTGTGTGTGGGTTGCTGGGAGAGCCCTTGGTGAACGAGGATGAAGAGGCTGAGAGTGTCTTCCTATGGAAGGCTTTCAGAGTCAACTGGAAATACGTGTCTTGATCACAGATGCTTTTCTGTATTTTTTTTTCTTACACGAAAAAGCAGTACATGTCCATAAGGCACAATTACCATATTTTGGACTGTCAAGTTTTACATTCATTTTGTTTGTATCTCAATGGCCATTTTCAAATAGGTTCAAGAGATCTGTTGTACGGTGTGGTGACTATAGTTAATGAGGGTATATTGTATTCTTGGAAAATGCTAAGACAGTGGAATGTTAAGTGTTCTCACCACAATAATGATAGCCATGTCGGTAAGGCATTTGTTAACTAGCTGGGACGGAACCATTGTACAATGTATACATACTTCAAAACATCATGATACAATTGCACATACAATTTTGCATGTCAAAAAATAAGAATAACAAAAAGGAACGGTTTAAAGACAGGCTTGTTTTGTAACTAAAAAAAAATATTGTGAAAGAAAAGAAAAGCAGAAAGACCAACCACACACTTAAAAAAACAAAATAGGGGCGAGGAGGGTGGTTAGAACATTCTGAGAATAACAGGGTAGCCAGGGCAACAGTGGGGATGCCACTTAATAGGGTAACCGGCGGGGAGAGATGAAATCACAACCTCTCATTTATCCACTGGCAGTAATGCCCAGGGAATTACAGGGTGGTTTATTGGCAAAGGCATTTGTTTCTATAGCACGAGACTATGCTTGAAAATGCATTTTGGGTGAGCAACCCCGTTTCTCTCTAACTGGGGGACAAGGGACTTGAATACTACTTTTTTGATCACTGGCTAATTGTGTGCATGCGTGTGTGTGTGTGTGTGTATAAGTGTGTATGTATGTGTGTGTTGTGTATGTGTGTGTGCATATGTGTGAGAGTGTGTATGTATGTGTGTGTTGTGTGAGTTTGTGTGTGTAGAGTATGTATGTGCATGTTTATGTGTGTGTATGTGTTGTGTGAGTATGTGTGTGTGTGCGGTGTGTATGTGTGTGTATGTATATGTGTGTGTAGATTATGTGTGTGTATGTGTGTGAGTATGCATGTGTATGTATATGTGTGTGTAGAGTATGTGTATGTGTATATATGTGTATGGTGTGTGTGTGTGTAGAGCGTGTGTGTATGTGTGAGATGTGTGTATGTATGTGTATATGTGTGTGAGTAGAGTATGTGTATGTGTGTGTGAATGAGTATGTATGTGATGTATATTTATATGTGTGTGTATATATGCGTATGTGTGTGTGAGTAGAGCATGTATGTGTGAGGTGTTAGGTATGTATGTATATTTGTGTGTAGAGTATATGCGTGTATGTGTGAGGTATATGTATGTGTGTGTGTAGTGTATGTGTATATGTGTGTATGGTGTGTGAGTGTAGAGTGTGCGTATGTGTGTGCAAATAAGTATGTGTGTGAGGTATGTTTGTGTGTGTGTAGAGTATGTGTGTGTATGTGTATGTGTGTGAGTATGGATATGTATGTGTGTCTGTGTAGCATATGTGTATGTGTATGTAGTGTGTGTATGTGTGAGGTGTGTGTATGTGCATATGTGTGTGCATATGTGTGTAGAGTATGTGTGTATGAATATGTGTATGCGTGTGTGAGTATTCAAGTGTATGTATATGTTTGCATGTAAGTGTAGAGTACGTGTGTGTATGCATATTTGCATGTGTGTGCATATGCCTATGTGTGTGCCCACACACATGGTGGAAGGATGAGAGAGGGCTATGCAGGAGGAAGGTCGAGAGACAGGTGGGGGCATGAATGTTCTCCCTGTCCTCTGACTCCTGTTCCTGTTTCTTTTTCTTGGTGCCCAATCCAACAATCCGAGCGAGGAAAGAGAAATGGGCACAGGTGGGAGAACAGTGAAAAGGATGGGGGACCAAGAGGGAGGTGTTTGCTCTTTTTCTTTATCACTAGTGCCAAATGTTCAGTGCTGAAGGATAAATTTCAATTCTTTAAAAAAATTCAACATAATTTAAACTCCTATCTTAGAGGACTCGGCTGAACATCAAACATTTAATCTAATCAAGATTATGCTCGGTGCTGCTTCGGTCCTTGCTGCGAACTCTATCGGGTCATTTATTAACTCAGTGACTTAAATGGAATCCACAGGCCGGACACAAATCTAAGACAGGAGGAGGTGAGGCCCAGGCAGGAAAGGGGGAGAGGGCTGGCTTATTTCACCTTGAGGAGAGAAGGCCTGGACAGTGGAACGATGGCCTCTTGTCCTAGGGATGTTTATTATAAGAAGGATGGAGGCTGCTGTTTGCCATCAGCATAGAGTGGACAAATAGTTCATAGTTCATTATTTTATTCTGTTGAGTATTAGTAACAATTTAAAGGATGTTCCTGGTCAGGGAGAGCTTTGCCATTTGGGGGAAGTGTCCCTTTGCACCGATGGAGGCCTCTGAAGAGACAGCGTCCCCTTACCACTGGCCACAGTAGCAAGACATCGCCGGCTTGCGGATGCTGATGAATGACTCGAATGCCCCACCTAACCCTTCAGACCCAACAAGCTGGGAGGTCATCTCAGATGTGAAAGTGATGTGGGAAAGCCTGGTTGCTGGCATGTGGGAAGATCTCTGGTGCATACCAGGACAGTACGTAAGGTGATGCTTTTCCAAGCCTAAGACTTCTCCTAACCGGTTGAAGATGGGCACATCTGCGCATCACACCCTCCCCTTTCCACGTCTGATATCTTTATCCTTTATTTCTGGTGCTCTCCCTTGTGTGGAAGGGATAAATAGCAAAGGCTTCCTTTCCTGGGATAGGTCTGTAGCCTGATCACCATCAACATTCTCCCTGAAGACACAGTGATTCCAAGGTGAGATGTCATAAACTGGACGTGGTAACTCCCAAGTCACCCAACCAGACACTCTGGCCCAATACGTATTTGATTGTGACGGTTAAATTCTCAACGTCTCTCTGCCGCCTGTGCCCCTAGAAACAAGAGCTGAGGTATGGATGTTTATACACTAGTCTGCAGCAACACACACATTCCAGAGGGGAGGGATATCCGGGCTAAATCACGCCATGGATATCATCTTTTAGTTTGAGTTCACCAACCTCTTTTCTAGCGGAGTAGGCTGAGTTGTCATTTTCATTTTCAGGATGAAACGAGGAGTTCATAGACCATTTTCTAAGCTCTGCAGCTGCTTCCTGGATTCCCTCAGCAAGCTTTCAGACCGGCTCGAGTTGAGAAGACACCGAAGAAGGGTGGCAGAGTTCTGTCACTGTCTTTCTTGCTAGAGGACAGAGTTACTGTACAATTCAACAGGAAAGAGAAGACATAGAAATCCAGCATGTGTCCCAAGATGATGTCAGAGGAAAAGGGACCTCCTCTCGCCACCATGTTGCAAAGAGACACTGTCCATTTGCTAGACTCTGCATGGGGTGACTTTTTCTTTATAGCACTCATATTCCGTATTCAATAGACCCTTCCTCTGTGGGGAGGCAGGTTCCAAGTCCCTCAGTGGATGCCCGAAGCCTCAAATAGCATTGAACCCCATATACACTATTTTTTCTTATACATATATGTGATAAAGTTTAATTATATATTAGACATAGTAAGAGATGAACAACAATAGTTAATAATATAATAGAACGATGAAACAATATGCGTCAACAAAAGTAGTGTGAATGTGGTCTCTCTCTCTCTCTCTCTCTCTCTCTCTCTCTCAATATATTAATATTTTCAGACCATGGCTGACCTTGGGTAACTGAAACCGTAGAAAGCAAAACCGTGGGGAATTTGTGGTAGGCTGCGACCCTCTGCATCTAGCATGCCATGGGTCCCATCACACATGCAGAACCATCACAGGGGTTAAAGGAAATGTTTAAGGCCATCTATGAACTGGCCATCCACCCTGCTTCCCCCCACTGGTGCCACCTTACATACCTAGAGCAGTGTTCCGTTTTTTGAGCCTCCAAAGAATATTCTAAAAACCTCCCAGGGGTCAAGTTAATTCATTAACACCAAAGCATTTGACACAGTCAATTAGGAAGGAGCATTATCACGTTATGGGAGGACTCAGAGGAAACAGGACAAATAGAGGCAGGATTGTGGGGGACACTCCTTTCACTTTCCTGTTTCTTTTGTATGCAGCTCTCACGGTTGTCTAGTGAAGGGAGGGATACCGAGTTACAAAGAAAAGCAGAGTAAATTTCAGGGAATTGATACACTCCCACAAAGAGAAATGCGATGCGAAATGTCCCCCAAATGTCAATGCAAAGCGTGGAGTTTGTCTTTGGGCTGTCTTCAAGAAACGCGCTGAAATCCAATTGCTATCGCTACACTAGACTCATCTGATCCGCGGGCCTTCCGTTCCACAGGGGCTAAAACTGTTTTGTTTTCAAAGGGGAAAACGTATCTGTGTTTGCCCTCCTTTGCTTTGTAAAATTGAATTGCAGAGAACTCATGAATAATAGAAAGAACACTAAGGACTGTGAAATTAACACTGGCACGAAACAGAATTTCTAAAAGAGGGAGCTCTGCTGGAGGAAGGCTCCCTTCAGCCTCCCTCAGACGGAGAAACTGGGGCATCTTGGCACGAGAGGGTGAAATCGGTTCTTCAGAGCTCTGTTTTGGTTCCTGCTTCCTGGAGGGTGAATATCTGTAAATCCTCCAGGTCAGATAGGTATTTCTTATTTTAGGAAGATCGTTGAGCGTGGAAACTATGGTGGCTTATGGCTCCTATGAGGACCATAGGTCAAATGATGACATTTGCCTGTGGGAGCCACCATCTTACTCTTGAGCAATAAAGACAGCTGGCATGTGCACTAGCTATGGGTCAGGCACCGTGCTTCACACACATCATCTCTTGAAATGAGGTTGGGACAATCATCTCCATTTTATAGATGCAGACACTGAGGCTCAGAAGGTGAAGTCATACAGCTAGCAAGAGATGGGGCTGGGGACCAACCTAGGCCCAAACGACCCTCGAGATGACCCGTTCCACCATTACAGCACGCCTTCATCTTTGCATGTTTCCTTAGCCCTTTGTCTGCAAAAGCCCTCCTGCAACTTACTGGGAGGGTCAAGTGGCCCCTCTTTCTTCTACTTTCTTCTCCTTCACAAGGCTGCACCCTGCCCCAGGTATGCTTCATGTTCTAGATTCTCTCCAGGTTGTCTTGGGGTCATTTAGAATATGCTGGGGGCAAAGGAGGCATCCTATTAGGAGAGGACTTTATTGGGACAAATAATACAATGGGCTGTTTCCACCCTGGAGTCACCGCAGCATATGGGAAATTGCTTAGACACCACAAAGTGCTGCATACCTGCACATAGTTAAAAGTCTGAGCTCTGGATTCAGGCAGACCTGGATTTCATTCGTTCATTTGGTCTTGGATTATTTATTGAGCACCTACTATGTGAGCCTTAGGAAGGAGCATTATCACATTATGGGAGGGCTCAGAGGAAGCAGGACAAATAGAGGCAGGATTGCGGGGGACACTCCTTTCACTTTCTTTTGTATGCAGCTCTCATCACTTTCCTATTTCTTTTCTATGCAGCTCTCACAGTTGTCTAGTGGAGGGAGGGATACCGAGATACAAAGAAAAGCAGTGCTTAATGCTATCGGCTAGAGTTCCATGTTCATGACTTAGAGCTATGGACCTTGAGGGATTTACTCAACCTTTTTAGTGAGAATAATACTAGTTATCGTTGGGCTGTTCTACGATTAGGAGCTTGCATGTAGTAAGAGCTCAATAAATGATACTGTTAATACAAGGATAAAAGGTGGTGCTGTTGCCTAGTGCCTGCTTGCATTACTTTCTCTTGGGGCCACCCTTGCCAAGGTTTCAGCTAGCTAGTATGCATCACCAGGGCTGGGAAGTTAGTGTGCCGAACTAAGCTATCAGCCTTTGCAAAGGCCTTTTAGAGAGGTAATGACTTAGCCCAAAGCAATCCCTAATTCTGGGCACTTGGGGACTCAGTGGGAGTCATTTCAGCAAGGGGCTTGTGCATCAAACCAACAAATATCTGCCTGCTCCTTTACCTCTAGAAACTGTTCTCTCCTGACAGAGAAGAAGCCTTCCCGTGTATGATCAAAAGACTAGATAGTTGCTTAGGAAATATGGATACATTTATTTTAAATATCAAAAGGATTTCCATTTGTCCTTCTAGGTGTCAGTATCTCACCTCTATTTAATGCATAGTGCACCGATGTGAGCACTTGAGGTTTTTCCGATACCCCGAATGACACAACTGGGCTAATCTAGTGTGATTCACCTAATGGGTTTTCTATCAGCGTTTATGGACCATCTCGTCCGTCCACTTTCCTGCCAGAGAAGTGCGTATATGTAGTAGGCCTGAGATATCCTCTTTTACAAAGCAGCTAAATCTGTTTGAAGATCAGTGGGCAGAATTTGGGCTTTCACAGTATATTCCTTGAAACAGAATGAAAACCGTTTTCTTCTTTCCAGCAAGTTCGTAAAAAAATAAGGAAGGGGTCTTGAAACAGCCCTGTTTTTAGAGAAAAGCTTCCCCCACCTTAATCCGCAAAAGCCCAATGGTTACTAATAGTAACTGCTCTAGGATGACTTAAGTTATTAGTAGGAAATACATTGGAATCAGAATGAATGCCTTGATCAGAAAGATTAGCCTTGATAAAACAATTCTGTTGTAAACCTTTTATTTGGAAATGTTACAGACTCACAGGTAGTTGCAAAGGTAGGGCAGGGAGGTTCCCTGTACCTGTCATCCGGCTTCTTCTTTTTTTTTTTTTTTTTTGTGTTGGAGTCCCACTCGATCGCCCAGACTGGAGTGCAGTGGCTGCTCCCGGCCACCGCAGCCTCGACCTGCTGGGCTCCGGCGATCCTTCCGCCTCAGCCTTCCGAGTAGCCGGAACTACAGGCGCGCGCTACCACGCTGGGCTAATTTTTTTGATTTA
>CAUYQG010220096.1:0-51816 GCA_963574415.1 Tarsius wallacei | reverse complement strand
CCCTCTCTGTACTATGGCCTGAAATCTCTCTTCAAGTACTAAACTGGGGAAACCTTAGACATTACATAATTTGCTTCCCATCTCTCAAGATTTGTTCTTGTCTAATAGCTGGTCTTGAAAGCTGTAGTTTCATATATGTGTGTATGTATAAATGTATATGTCTGTATATAAACACATATATATATATACAAGGGGGGAAATCCCAAAAATTGAATTACCTTTTTGGAGGGTGAGCCCCTTGCAGTACATTCAGAATTTGTTCCTCCAAATCAAGCAATCAAACAAAGTTTTTATCTGGAAGTTTTTAGAAGATTGTATCATAATTTGCAGAAGAAACATCCTGAGGTGACTGGTTCTTACACCATGACAATGCACCTACCCACACCATGCTTGGTGTTTGGTTTTTTACCAAAAACATAACCCCTGTGCCCCACCCTCCCTATTCACCCATCTTGCCCAGGGTGACTTTTTTATTGTTTCCTCAGATGAAAAAGTCTTCAAAGGGAAATGTTTTGCTAATGTGGAAGAAGTGAAACAAAAAACAGCAAAAGTACTAAAAGACATCAAAACTGATGAGTTCCAAAACTGTCTTGAGCAATGGGGAAAGGGTCTCGATAGGTATATTGCATCAGAGAATACTTTGAAGGTGACTGATAGTTAGATATACAAGAATAAATACACAACTTTTAATAAATAACTTCTGGTTTTTTTGGGTCCCCTTTTGTATGTGTATATGTCTGTGTGTGTATACATATGCGTATATACACACACATATCGTATTTTGTCCTTTTTTTCATTTTTTTATATAACAGTGTAAGTTAGGACCTTGTTAATCTATTATGCCAGAAGCAGGGATTCTGACTGATATAATTTTATTCCACAAGAGATATAAGCTGGTATAAGAAACTTTTTTTCCAAAGCAATTTTATATCTGGGCCTCTGAGAAACAGAAACACAGAAAAAGACAGATTGTGGGTGAACATGTACTTCAACTACTTAAAACAAAAGAAAAAAATTAAATATTAAAATTAAGTAAGTCTGTATAGTAAAACACATCATCAAAAAAGTCAATATCCAGATTTTAAAATGGTAGAAGGTATTTGCAATGTACAAAACTAAAAAGATAGTTTATAAATAAAACTTAACTGTACAATATGGTAACATTAGTCATATGTAGCTATTGAACACTTGAAATGTGACTAGTCTACATTGAAGGCATGCTAGAAGTATAAGATACACACCAGATTTAGAAGATTTATTATGAAAAAACTGATTTATTGCATGTTAAAATGATAATATTTTGCATGTACTTGGGTTAAATAAAATATATTATAATAATAGTTTCACTGGTTTCTTTTTACTCCTTAAATTTTAATTTATGTGTGTGCCTCACATTATATTTCTATTGAACAATATTGATTTCAAATACAAAAAGAGCTCTTGGAAATCAACAAGATAAAGACAAGAACCTCAGTAGAAAAATGGCAACAGATACAATCAGGCAACTTAGAGAAGGGAGGCAATTTATAGAAGGGGAAATTAAAAATAACTCAAAATAAGCGTATGAATATTAACTCAAAATAATTAAGAATAAGGTAAATTCAAATTAAAACAGCAGTAAAAATACTTTACAGACTGTAAAAAAATCATAAAATTGAATGATGCCAGGAGACACTAGGGATTTAGAGAAGCAGAAACCTTCTGCACTGCTGATGAGGTGTGGATGGACATAGCTATTCTAGGAAACAATCTGCCAATGCTTAGTCAAATTAATTATATATGTATATTATGGCCCAGAAATTCTATAGATATAGACACTCCTATATCTATATGCCAGATAAATTTTAATGGCTCCAAAGGGGCATACGGACACTTGTTGCAACACTATCTGTTGTGTCCAAGAGTCAGAGACAACCTGAGTGTCGATGACAAGAAAAGAGGAAAGAGGACACTGATTACTCACCTTAGGGTACTATGCAGTAGTTGAAAACAGTAGACTATATTTACACATAGCAATGTTGATGGGTCTTAAAAACATAGTGAATGGTAAAGAATGTATGAAACAATGTGTGTATGTGCTGTGTGTGTGTGCATATAAAACAATATCCAATTTCAGGAACATAACATAAAGTTACACATTAAATCCACTGGAATATGGCTCTGCCAGTAGGGTAGGGGAACAGGTGGGGAATGAAAATAAGGTTTATGGACAAAGGAGGAGAAACAAATAAACATGTACACAAACTTTTATTCTTACAACAGAGAGACCTTGCCTGAACCAATAATGATAATGGACCTTGAGCCAGGAATATAATAAACTCAACTCTCTACATTTTGGGTTGAAAAGAAAAAGTATTGGGGATGGCCATTTTTAGCTATTTAAAGAAAAAATAGGCAAGAAGTACTGTATTTTGAGCACCTAATTTATCTGAATTTCCTCTCATCCAAGGCAAGGGAAACACATTGACTTACAAATCTGAGTTGTATCAAAATGTACACAACTATTTGTCAGTTGAGACAAACTTTATCCTAGCACTCAATTCTCAAAATAACATCTACCTTAGACTAACACTCGAGATTTTTGCACTATGCTCAAAGGAGGCCTTTAACAAGGGATCACACAGAAGAATGCGAGGTGATGGGTAAGGAAGTCGAGAAAGGAATGCAGAGGGAGAGGGAAGAAAAAAGTCAAGAGCCCCCAGCTTCCATTTCAACTCTGCTGATCTGTTTCAGGCATTAAGTTTCCACATAAGCTTTTATTTGATAAAAGGATTCTGTGATTAAAAAGGGGAAAAATGAGAGCCATTCTCCTAGGCCTCTACATAAGATATTGGGCAATATAATGAACAGTATCTTCAACAGCAGTTACACAAAAGTTGCAGAACATTCTTCATATCACTGCTCTTTTTATCAACACTAGATGTAAATTGAAAGCATAATATTAGATCACTGTTTTGTGAAAAGACACTTCTATGGGAAGTTAAAGTTATATAGTCCAGTGTGTGTCTTCCTAGTAATAGAAGTCACTGCAGAGAGAATGAGTAAAGAACCCAGGGTAATTGATGGTTAATACCCTATAGACTAACTCTCCAAGGTTTTTGTCAGGCTGCTTTCAGGAGATTTAAATAACAAGTAAGTGCCCCTAAGTTACAGATATGTTCAATTTTTTACTGAAAGGGGACCATCTATTTTAAAGAAAATTGAAATGCTAGTAAGCACAAATATCCTGCTTTTTATTTTTATTCACATGAAGAGCCTGCTGGCTCCCCACAATACCCCTACATGCATGCACATATACACACAAATCCCCACACACCTGCATGGAAGTGAGTTGCAGAGGCATCTACAGGTAGGGTCAAACTTCCTGCAGGTATTTGAAAACAGCTTTCTACCTGCACAAGTACTTGAATAGTGGCTCAGTTGAAGTCCTGTTAAATACCTCACAGAAAAGGGAAAAGATAATTTTTGCCTAGGCAATTATAAGGTCAGCCATAACCAATCAGTAGCTACTTGGCCGTAGAAGACGCTTAATGTTGTTTTCGTTCTTCTTGTGGATCATCAGTATGTCTTCTTCTCATGAACTTCAGACACCAGGATGGCATCTGAGATGCTAGACTGGATTTAGGAGATAAACAAAAGTGGCTTGCAGGCAGCCTAGCATAGACTCAAAGGAAATAGAAAAGTTTGCTCATGAACTTTCAGTTTCTGTTATTGATGGAATAGCTATTATTTAACTATTTTCCATGCCAATAACAAACTGTATGAGGGACTTGGGGGCGGGGGAAGCAAGGAGAAACTAGAGAGGACATGACTTAAGAAGGGGAATATATTGGTTTGCTAAGGTATCATAACAAAGTACTAAAAACTGGGTAACTTAGTCAGTTCAGACTACTATAACATAATGTCATAGAGTGGGTGACTTAAAACCACAGAAATTTGTTTCTTACAGTTCTGAAGGCTAGAAGCCCAAAATCAGGATGCCAGCATAGTTGGGTTCTGACAAAGACCTGCTTCCAAACGACAGGCTGCCAACTTCTAGTTTTATCCACACATGGCAGAAAAGGGCAAGAGAGTTCTCTGGGGTCTCTTTAATAAAGGCACTAATCCCTTTCACGAGGGCTCCACCCTCATGACTTAATTGCCTCCCAAAAATCCTAACTTCTAATTCCATCACATTGAAAGTTAAGACTTCAACATGTGAATTGCAAGGGAGAACCACATTCAGTCCATAACACAGGGTGACTTAAAAAACAGAAATGTGTTATCTTACAGTTCTGAAGGCTAGAAGTCCAAGATCAAGGTGTTGGCACAATTGGTTTATTCTGAGTCTATGAGGAAGAATCTGCTCCATGCATCTCCTATAGTTTCTGGTGGCTTTGTAGCAATCTTTATCATTCCTTGGCTTGTAGAAACATCACTCCAATTTCTCTAGTATCATCACATGGAGTTCTCCTTGTGCATGTGTCTCTGAGTCATAATTTCCCACCTTTTAATAGGACACCAGTCAAATTGGATTAGGGCCCACCCTATGACCTCATTTTAACTTGATTACCACTTAAAGACCTTATCTCCAACTAAGGTCACTTTCTGAGGTATAGGTCAGGACAGCAGTCCCCAACCTTTGTGGCATCAAGGACCAGTTTAGTGGAAGGCAATTGCAAAGGGGGTCATAAGGCATTAGATTCTTATGAGAAGCATACAACCTAGATCCCTCACATGCACATTTCACAATAAGGTTAGTTCTCCTATGAAAACCTAGTGCCATCACCAATCTGACAAGAGGCAGAGCTCCACTTGCCCACCACTCACCTTCTGCTGTGCAGCCCAGTTCCTAACAGGCCACAGACTGGCACTGGTCTGCAGCCTGGGGGTTGGGGATGTCTGGGTTAGGACTTCAAAATGTTAGGAGACACAATACTACCCAAAGCAGGAAGCAAACTGGGTGAGATCCACATTTAACTGTTTTTTCTCCTGAAAATTCCCCAGTCCACATGGGAAATAGAGATCAAACAGAAGGCATCAATCTTAGTGTTACCAAAGTGGCTAGAAATTGAGGGGGGATACTCAGAAAAAAATGGGCCATTTAAAGGAGGGCACAAAATATACATGCAAACTGCCCTCAAAATCTTGCCTCATTTCTGAACTGCACATGCCTTGAGTGAGGCTCTAAGAAATTCAGCAGAAAACTATACATGGATGGCTAAAAGAGCTCCCCAGCTGTCTCATGTTGAGGAGACAAAGTTTGGGGTTCAACCCTCACCAAATTTAGAGATGCTTGATAAACCCCAGCAAATTTTATAATGAAACTTTAGAAGAGCCATGATCTTAGGACTACAGATGACATTTGAGCCTCAGACTTGGGGAAAAACTGAAATAGAGTCACCCTAGCAGAGTCTAAAATCAAATATCTACAAGTTGAGGTAATCTAAAGGTACTCAGTTGCTATAATATACAGAACAAAAATTAGCATTCTTCAGAGTAAAAAGCCATAATTCAGAGTTTCTAGATGATGTCATTAATAATGTCCAGTCTAAAATCAAATATTACTGGAAATACAAAAAATACAAAAATGTGATAAATAATCAAGAAATTAAATGGTCAATAGAAATAGACCCATAGACAATATAAATATTGGAATTAGCAAAAAGATCTTTTAAGTAACTATGAAAAAGAACTGGGACTAACATAAAATGAGTGAGGCACTTGTCTTTGATATAAAATTAAGACGGCACCAAAAAACTTGACAGTCAAAATAGCATAATAATGAAACATTTTAACAAATCAAAATTAATGTGAGAAAATCCATCCTGTGTAAAGCATTATAATTTTAAATAAAGGCATGATCAATAACAATATCTTGCCAAGACTTGTTAGACCTGAAAAAAATAATAATGATCTTATTTTATTTAAAATTTTTGTCAGATAAAAATGACAAAATATCAGGAATTTTTTTCAAATAACTATAGATCCAAGAAGCTCAGCAAAACCTGCAAAGAAAAAAAATATGAAAAAATCTTACCGAGCTATATCAAAACCAAACTGATGAAAAAACAAAGATAAAGAGGAAAATATCTCAAAAGAAGCCTGAGAAAAAGATATATATGGAGGAAAAATAACAAGAATAATGGCTGACTTCTCATCAGAAATAATGGAGAACAGAAAACAACAGAAAGTTATCTTTAAAGTGCTGAAAAGGAAAAATAAAAAATAAAAAACTTTAACCTTAATTCTACATCTAGTGCAAATATTCTTCAAAACTGAAGGTAATATAAACACATTTTCAGATCACTGAAAGCAGAAAGAGCCACATCACAAAAAATGCCGAAGGATGATCAAGATCTTTAGACTCAAAGGAAATTATAACAGATGGAAATTTGGATCTACAGGAAAGAATGAAGAGGGCTGAAAATAGTAAATACAGTCATGCATTGTTTAACAATGGGGATATATTCCGGGAAATGTGCTGTTAGGTGATTTTGTCATTGTGCAAACATCATAGCATGTACTTACATGAATCTAGATGGTACAGCCTTCTGCACACCTGAGCTAAATGGTATAGCATATTGTCCTTAAGCTACAAATCCCTATTGCCCATACAGCTACAGAATGTTACTGTACTGAATAGTGCAGGCAATTAAAATACAATGGTAAGTATTTGTGTATCAAAACAAAGAAAGTGTACAGTAAAAATACAGTATTATAATCTTATGGGACCGCCATCACACATACAGTTTGCCATTGACTGAAACAGCATTATGTGACACCTGACTGCATATGAGTATATTTTTAAATTATTTTTTCTCAGAGTCTTACAAAGAAAATTGACTGAAGAAAAGTAATAATAATGAATTTTGAAGTTTTAAAATATGTAAAATTAAATTTATTAAAGCAATAATGTGAAGAACATTAAAAAATAAATGGAATTACACTTTTTGTAAGATTCTTATATTAAGCAAAGAGTAGTATAATATCGATTTCAGAAAGACCGTAATTAAATCAAAGATGCACATTATAATCCCTAGACAATAAACTTTTTTAAAAAATACAAATAGTTATGGCTATAAAGCAAATAAGAACGAATATTTGAAAATACTTTACTAACCCAAAAGGAGACAGGAGAGAAAAACAGAGAACAAATTAAAAAGCAAATAGTAGAATTTGATCCTACTTAGTGGTCACCTAAGTTGTGATCTAAAACAGACCACAGTTTGAAACTTGGTTATCACTTGCCCTCTGAGTGACCTTAGTAAAGTGTCTGAATCTCTCTTAGCAGCTTCTTTATCTATAAATAATAGTACCTGCTTCCCAGGACTATTGTATGAAATATTTTAAGTTATGCCACTTAACACAGTGTCTGGCCTTACTAAGTCATCAATAAACAAACAGTAGAGAAAACACAAAAGAATTCAGTAGAAAGATTAAATCATATGAAAGATGATGGGTAGAAGTTATTTCTTTAAGACTTTGTTCATATGTCGATAGTTCTGGAAATCGTCACTAACTCTTCCATAAAGAAATAATCAGTCTGTCCTCAGGGCTCTCAAAGAATTTTATATATTTATAATTCTATGATAGCACTTATTAAATTGAATTATACTTGTTCTATTTAATTAACCTTTAAATTTTGAGATCATTATAGATCCACATACAGTTGTAAGAATACAGAGATCCCATGTACCATTTTCATGGGAACAGTTTCCATCAGTAGTAACAGATTGTGAAACTATAGTACAATATCACAGCCAAGAAACATCCCAGATGTCTTCCAATTGGTGATTAAACTGTGGCATTCATACCATCTGAGAATGTCTTGATTTTTCCCTTCATTCCTGAAGGATATTTTTAATGGATATGGAAAACTAAGTTGACAGTACTTTAAAAAATGTGGTGCCACTTCCTTTTTACCTCCATGGTTACTGATGAGAAATCTGCTGTCATTTTAATCCTGCTTCCCACCACCAAGCCACACCCCATCCCACAATCATAAGTAAGGTCTCATTTTTGTCTAACAACTTTCAATATTTTTTCTCTCCCTTTAATTTTCAGATGTTTGATTAGGCATTATTTGTCTTTGAATGAATTTCTTTGGGTTTATCCTGTGTGGTACTCACTCAGTTTCTTGAATCCCTAGTATTCAAATTTTGCCAACTCTAGGAAGTTTCAACCATTATTTGTTCAAACACTTTTCGGTTCCACATTCTTTATTCTGTTTGTCTTGACTTCAATGACACAAATATTTGATATTTTTTTATAGCCCCACAGGTCTCTGAGACTCTGTTCATTTTTTTTTTTTTTTCAGTTTTATTTATTTCTCTTCAAATTTGGGTAATTTCTACTATTCCGCCTTCCTCTGACACCATTCTTGAAGAAGAAGGGGAGGTGCTACCTCTTTACTACTAGATAGGAGGAGAAGTCTGTATTTCTCACTTGGACACTCAAGTGGAAGAGGGCTCGTCATTACCGCTGGGCAAGGTTAGGAGTCTGGGATCTCCTCTAGGCCTCCATTAAAATTCTCTTGGGAGGATGAGTAGGAGTATCTCTCTAATTCTCTCTAAGTGGCCACTGACTCCAGGTTTATGCCCACAGGGTAGTGATGAAAGTCCTCACTCTCCACTAGACCTCTTCCTATACCATGTCAGCAGGGATTGGCATCTCATTACAGCCTGGCGAGAGTGGAAGTCTAGGCTCCCCACTTGTCTTTCACTGGCGGAGGTAGTGCAGTGCTCTACAAAGTTAATCCATTTTGTGTTGCTATGAGGGAATACCTGAGGCTGGGCAATTTTAAAATGAAAAATGTTTATTTGGCTCATGGTTCTGCAAACTGACCAAGAAACATGGTGTCAGCATCGGCTTCTGGTAAGGACTTCAGATTGCTTCTATGCATGACAAAAGGGAAGGGGGAATCTGTGTGTGAAATCACATGTCTAGAGGGGAAACAAGAGAAAGAGACAAGATCCTAGGCTCTTTTTAACTACAAACTCTCACAGGAACTAATAGGAATGAGTTATCATTCAACTCCACTCCCAGAGAGGGCACTCATCTATTCATGGGAGATCTGCCCCATGACCTTAACGCCTCTCATTAGACCCCATCTCTAACATTGGGGATCAAATTTCAGCACAAGATTTGGGAGACAAATATCCAAACTACATCATTCCACTTCTGGCTACATTCTGACCCCTCAAAACTCATGTCCTTCTCACATTGCAAAATATAATCATTTCTTCTCAGTAGTTCTTAAAAGTCTTAACTTTTTTCTGCATCAAAAGTCCAAAGTCTCATCTGAGACTCAAGATAAGTTACTCACAGCTGTGATCCTGTGAAGTCAAAAACAAGCTATTTCTTCCATGATACAATAGATGTATGGGCATTGGGTAAGCCTTCCCTTCCAGAGGAGAGAAATCTGTCAAAAGAGAGGAGTAACAGGCCCCATGCAAAGTCCAAAACCCAGCAGGGGAAACATTAAAATTTTTTTAAAGATGTGGGGTACATTCAGGGTTAGGTATACAAACATTGATTATGCAGGCACCCTAGTTGATGAGTTTTGCCCCTCCCTCCCCTAGCAGTCTCCCTCAACTGCCAATCCCCCACCCCTCCCAGGTAGTTTTCCACTACTGCCAATCCCTTTCTTAAAGTACTATGATAATTGTTCAAGGTCTGCTTATGAGTGAGAACATATGGTACTCTGTTCTTTGTTTCTGTGATAGATCACTGAGTATGATCAACTCTCTTAAAGATCCAAAACAATCTTTGACTCTGTGTCTCACACCCTGGGCACACTGGTATGTGGAGTGGGCTGCCAAGGTACTGGATAGCCCTGTCCCCTTGGCTTTGCTGGGCACAGCCCATGTGACTGATCTCAAGGTTAAAGTCAAATGCCTGTGGCTCTTTCAGGAGGAGGTTGCACACTGCAGGTAGGTATATGACTCGGGTCTGGAGGGTAGTGGTCCTGCTCCCACAATTTCACTAGGCACTGCCATAGCAGAAACTCTCTGTGGCAATTCCACTCTTGCAGCAGGCTTCTGCCTGGGCACTCAGGCTTTGGTCTTCCAAAATCTGGGTGGAAGCTGCCAAACCTCCACCACTCTTGCAATGTGCACACCTGTAGACTTAGCCCCATGTGGATGCCAATGAGGCTTATGGCTTGCTCCCTCCAGAGCAGAAGCCTAAGCAGTACCTGGGGTCCTTTGAGCCTTGGCTGTAACTGGAGTGGCCAAGATACAGGGAGCAGCACCCTGAGGTGTCCCCCAGACAGTTCTGTCCTTCTAGACCTCTAGATCTGTGATGAGAGAGGTGTCCTCAAAGATTTCTGAGATGCCTTTGAGGCCTTTTCCCCATTGTCTTTTCTATTAGTAATTGGCTCCCTTCTATTCA
Source organism: Tarsius wallacei (assembly GCA_963574415.1). NCBI lineage: Eukaryota > Metazoa > Chordata > Mammalia > Primates > Tarsiidae > Tarsius > Tarsius wallacei. Next base: position 41,442 of record CAUYQG010220096.1, on the reverse strand, counting down.
TGCTAATCTTTCTTTAGCAAGCGGCTGCTCCCCAGGCCCCTTGGATTCCTCTCCTGAAAAAACTCTTTCATTCTTTACTACATAGCCCAGCTGTGAATTTTCCAAATTGTTATGCTCTGCTTCTCTTTTAATTATAAATTCCACCTTTAGGTCATTCCTTTGCTTCTGTATCTGATCCTATGCTGTTAAAGGCAGTCATGGCACTTCTTGAATGCTTTGCTGCTTAGAAATTTCTTCCACCAGATAACCTTAAGATACCTTAAGAGTAAGGCCATTACTCTTAAATTCAGCCTTCCACAAAGCCCTAGGGCAGGGACACAATGCAGTCAAGATCTTTGCTACAGCTTAACAAGGGTGACATTTGCTCTAGTTCCTCATTTCCATCTGAGACTTCATCAGCATGGTCTTTACTCTCTGTATTTCTATCAGGATTTTGATCACAACCATTTGACCAATATCTGAGAAGTTCCAAACGTCCCCTCATCTTTTTGTCTTATTTTGAACACTCCAAAATCTTCCAAACTCTTCCAAACTCTGTTCATTACTCAGTTCTAAAGCTGCTTCCACTTTTTCTGGTAACTTTATTGCAATGCTCCGGTCCTCAGTACCAATTTTCTTAGTCCATATCATGTTGTTATAAAGAAATACCCGAGACTGAGTCATTTAAAAAGAAAAGAAGTTTATTAGCTCAAGGTTTTACAGACTGTAAAAGAAGCATGGCCCCAGCATCTGCTTCTAGTGAAGGCCTCAGGCTGCTTCCACTCATTGCAGAAGGTGAAGGGGAGCCAATGTGTGCAGAGGTTGCATGGCAAGAGAGGAAGCTAGAGAATGAGGGGAAAAGTGCCAGGCTTTTTTTTAACCATCAGCTCTCATGAGAATTAATCACTCATCCTCTCACCCAAGGGAAGGCATTAATCTACTCATGAGAGATCCACACCATTACCCAAATACCCCCCCACTAACCCCCACCTCCAACATTGGTGATCAAATTTCAACGTGAGGCTTAGGGGCACAAGCATCTGAACTATAGCAGACATTTTTGTCTGAACATTTTTTGTCTTGCTAAGTGGTCCCTTTCTTTGTCTTTTGGCTAGAAAGAGCAGGTTTTTGCTGGGGCCTATTTTTTCTGGCAACTGTTGGCATTTTGGGTTGTCAGTTACTTCAGCTCCAAGTCTGGGATATGTGAGACCAAAAGAAAACCCAAGGAACTTGCCATTCTGTCGTTTCTTGGGCCCCAAGATCCTTAGACAGGGTGCCTTCTTTTATCAACCTTTCAAAATCTCCTTTTGCTTGTCTTATATATAATATCCATTGGTTTTCATTGTGCTTAGTAGGAGGAATAGGGCAAAGTACATCTGTCCTATCCTCTCAGAAGTGGTAGTAGTGAATTGCAATTAGTTTTTATACAATTTTCCCATCCACCAAAATGCTTTGAGAGCTAGGGGCAAACTTTATTCATTTCCATCTCAGCACCTAGCAAAGAGCATGTGTCCAATATACACCTGTTGAATGAATGTGTGAATGAATTCTGCACCTAAACGCCCATGAATAATCCTGTTAAGTGCCCATCTCCTTCCATTCTACATTACAGCCTCTCAAATGTTGAGACTTTGCCTGGAATTTACTTACCCGAATGCCTACAGCTGGGACCCTGAGATCTCCTCATTCTGTGCCAAGGGTTTGCAATCTGGTTTGGCCATATGCTTTAATGAAGATCTACTATGGGAGAAAACCGGGACCCACCAAAGACAAAAGGCCACAGTTCTAAAGCATAAGGTGAGTGCACCCTTGACAATTGATATGGAGGCAACAGAAAGTTCCTGGTGAAGAAAACACCAGAAAGTTTTCAGAAGGATTGTGCCTGGCTGTTTCCATTTCATCTCCCCATTTGCTGCAGCCCGCAAACCTGTTAGGTTAGAATCAGAGAAAACAAAACAGGGGAGCTTTGGGGATTTCCCAAATTGAAACAAAATTGCATCTCATTAAAACGTGCACACACACTCACACAGAGCATACTCGAGTTATGGGTTACATGAATTCCCAGATCACTCGGTAATTTATTCAGTTCCAATTCCTGCACTGTTGAGAGGCGCTGAAGTACAAACCAGCAAACATAAATAATCAGCAGCTTTAGTGCCTTTATCAATCATAAACATTGCGCTCGGTCCCTCAGGAGCGGCTTGTAATTAAATTCTCCATTCATGGTTTGAGATGCCCAGTCCCTATTTGTGGGACTTCTGATCCAGCCTCACTCTCTCCATGATATAATTCAAAGGGGCAGATGCCAGACTGTGCCTGATTTTTAACCAAGAACAGTCAGTCTCACATTCTTCTGTCCTTCAGAGGAATAGATATGACTAAACCAGACCTGTACAGTAGAACCAGAATGTAAACAGCATAGGAAATTTTAAATTTTCAAGTAGTCACATTCTGAAAAAAATAAATAGAAAATTAATTTTATAATACATTTTGTTTAACGCATATCCAAATACTGTCATTTCAACGTGTAATCAATATTTTTTTAAATTATTAATAAAATATTTACTTTTTCTCACTAAATCTTCAAAATCCAGTGTGTATTTTATATTTATGACTCATCTCAATTTAGACCAGAATATTTCAAGTGTTCAGTGGCTACACATGGCTAGTGGCTACCAACTGGATAGGGCAGACCTAAACCATAAATGAACGACTGAGTGAGTAAGCAAAAAAGTGAGTGGATGAATGAATAAGTGAGTTAATAAGTGAGTGAATGGATGAATGAGTGAGTGAATAAATGAGTGAGTTAATGAGTGACTTAATGAGTGAATAAATGAGTTAGTGAGTGAGTGAATGAATGAGTGAACAAGTGAAGGAATGGATAAGTGAATAAATAAGCTAGTAAGTGAGCGAATGAGCGAGTGAGTGAATACATGGGCGAGTGAGAGAATAAATGAATTTGTGAATGAATAAATGAGTTAGTGAGGAAGTGAATGAATGAGTGAATGAATGGATAGATAAGTAAATACATGAGTTAGTAAGTGAATGAGTGAATGAGTACATGAATGAATAAGTGAATAAATAAGTTAGTGAGTAAATGAATGAATTAGTGAATGAGTGAATGAATGAGTGAGTGCATGAAAGAGAGAATGAGTAAAAGACCCTGAGGCCCCATGCCAGCCCCTCACATTGATCACACACACTGGCTGGAAATGGCAGGCAAGAACTAGAAACTTCACAATTGTTACCAGTGTAAAAATGTCCCGCCTTACACTTGCACAGCAATGTATGCCTTCCCGAGCTCTTTCACGCACACCCTTTGGTCTTTAAGACATTCATGACAGCCCTGTGAAGCCAGCAGGAGTCTGCAGGAGTGATAGGATCCAGGCCTGGCAGGCACCCTCTCAGCTGTAAACCGACAGAAATAAAGCAGAGCCACCCCCATGAAGACCCTGTGCTGTTGAAACGCCCCTCCTCAGTAGAAGCTGCTCACCTCCACTGACTGTGTTTTATTTGCTCCTCTGTCTTTCCTTACTTGGAGAGAGACACCTGGGTACGTCTTTATCCTGAGGCAACCAGTCCTTTGGATGTTCTATGGAAGAAACGCCTTCTGGGAAAAGGTATTCACTCCCAGCCTTGCACTGCACACCTTCTCAAGGACTCCCACACATATCTCCAGTTCTAAGAATCAGCCTACCCAGCTGAACAAGCATAAGGCTCAGTCTGGAAGTCAATTCCAGCCCGGGTCTCAGAGCCCAGGATGGATTCAGTCAGGACATTTTACCTGGAGCTCAGGAAAGGGCCAGTGAGTGGGAGCATGCCTGCAGGTCCATGGGCCCAAAACATGGTGTGTTTGTAAAGAACTGAAAGAAGGACAATGAGAGGGGAAAATGGAGTAAGATGCAGCTGGAAAGGAAGGCAGACCTGGGAAAAAAAATTGTCCTAGATATTCCACAGAGACAGAAAGCAGATTACTGGTTGCCGCAGGCTGGAGGTAGGAAAGGAGTGACTGCTTAGGGGATAGGAGGTGTCCTTTTGTGGTATTGAAAATGCTTTGAAACTAGGTAGTGGCGATGGTCACACAGCATTGTGACTATACTAAGTGCAACTGGATTGTACTCTTTAATAATGGCAAAAATAATAGATTCTGTGCTATGCATATTTTACCACAATAACAATAAAATCAGTGCTAGAACTCCAACTCAGGGCTTCTTACGCTAATCCAGCTCTCCTTCTCAGCAACCCGGCGTGGACGCTTTCCCATGGCTTGAGACCATCTTTTAGAGACGGCCCAAAACAGGCAACCTCTGGATGCCTACGGAGTGGAACATTCAAGGCAGAGCCACATGGCCCACAAAACTGAGAATTACAGTCAGGTCTGGAAGATATGATGGATTCTATGTCTGCCAGGAGCAGCAGTGAACTTGTGTGGGGGGTGAGTATCAAGTTAAGTGTGGCACCCTAAAATACAGAACTCCGCTCCTCTGCTCGTTAGGGAACTTTAATCTTCGAAATTTGTCAACCTTTCTTGAAGTTATTTATATGTTCAGCCTGCGCAACGTCTCTTGCGAATAAAGAGTTGTATGAATTTATACTAGTCACTGGATAAAGTGGGTTCCCTTTGGTTCTTCTAAAATTATCTCCTGTCAAATTTTATGGGGATGGAGGAGGAGGAGGAGGAATTTAGGTCTGAGATGTTAGGATTCCGACATCCACTCCATCTTTCACAATCAGAGAAACCTCTCATCCCATCCTCTATCAGTCTTGATCTTTCCAGATTTAAGGACCCTAATTGCTCCCCCATCCATCTTGATCACTTTAGTTGCTTTTCCTACAGTTTTTATAGATGTGTCCTCTCACTCTCTCTCTGAAGGGGGAGTGATGAGAACACCCTGAGATCCTAGAAGGAGAGATGGAAGCAACTACCTCTACCATTACTGAATCTGCTCTAGACGTGACCCATCAGATTCGCGAGGGAGTTGAGGAGTCACATCCTTGTCCTAGGCCTGTCAGAGGCCCCATGTGCCCCATGCCTGCCTTGCTCTCCAGCCTCACCTCTGCTCCTCACCCACAGTGCTCCAGGTGCCCTGGCTTCTTTCACTTTTCAAGTGAGTCCAGATTCTTGGAATCTCAGAGTCCTAGACGCGCGCCCCACTCACCAGAAGCAAAGCTGCACCTGTTATGGAGAAAGCGTGCGCCATGTGACGTCCAGAAGCTTGAGCAGGAGCACTGGGGATTCAGAGATGAACAAAACACAGCCTGTGCCCTCAAGGAGCTCCCCATCTCATGATAAAGACAGAAAATTAGAGTAATGAGCACAGCTACAAGCACTACTGTTGTCCAATACCATGCTGGAAGCACAGTGTATTTAAGCAGCACAGAGGAGGGTCACATGACCCTGGTGAGGGGCCTTAAGAAAGGCTTCCTGGAGAAGGTGCTATCCGTCTGAGCTTTGAAGGCTGAGTAGGGGGCTGTCTGGTGGTGGAGGGGAACCCCATCCAGGTAGAACAAATCATTCACACATATGCACTCTCAAATTCCCATCCACATTCACTCACACAACACAGTTTCACCTTTGAGACTGACCAGCTGGCCGCTTCCTGCTAATGAGGGCCAAAGGCCATGACTCTCCATCTTCCAAGTGTTCCACTCCCTCCAATATCTCCTTGATGATGCCTCAAAATTCATTAACCTGAGAGCAGTTTCCATGTTAACATGAGAAGGATGAGAGTTATCCAGGAACTGAGAGGGAGCGATAGCAGATGAGCCTGGATGCAGGGACTGAGGGAAATCAAGCAACCAAGTCTTTCCAGAGTTTCCCAGAGCCCAGCACCAAGACAGCTGCTAATGGGAATACCGGGTCACTCTGCCCCAAGAACCTGGAACCAACAAATGCAGCTGCTGCTATTACTACTGTAGGCTGAGGTGGCTCCTTTCATCTTCTTCCTGTGGAACAAATATACCTTTGTGCCCTAAGTACTAATGGCAAGCAACACTAAATACCCATTTATTGGAGCGCTACAATGTGCCAGGCATGAAGTTAAGCTCCAGAGAAGATGAAAAGAAACTATCTCAGGACTCACACAATCATATTCACACACATACACACACACATTTACACATACACATTCACATTCACACACACACATTGACATAAATACACACTCGCATTCACACATTTATATTCACACATACACATTCACACATATGCACACATATATGCATGCACATTCACACGCTTGCACACATATTCACATTCACACATACACATGCATACATTCATATTCACATACATGCACACATGAACATTTGCACACACTCAGATGCATACTCCCCCATTCACACATACGCACAGTCAGATTCCCACTCACATACACACATGAACATGCACACACACACACACTCACACACTCACATACTCACATGCGCACTCATGCACAAACTCATTCACATTCACCTGCACAAGCACACATATGCACACACTCACACCACACAGAATAGCAGCCTCACAGCCTCACCTTTAAAACAGATCGGCTGTCAGTTTCCTGCTAATGAGGACCAAAGGCCATGACTCTCCGTCTTCCAAGTCCCCTACTCCTTCCAATACCTCCTTGAAGATGCCTCAAAATTCATTAACCTGAGAGCAGTTTCCATGTTAATATGAGAAGGAAGGTTTAAACTGCAACCGCTCTTGAAAAAGTTAGCTTCTTACTGATTCTCTCTCACCCCATGATGCCAATGAGCCAATGATACTTGATTGTTCAATGTGGGTACAACTCTCCGTTCAGGCTTCACACTCCTAGAAAGCAAATCCAATTTTTCCCCAACTCCACTTTTAGACATCTCACCTGAGTGACTTGGACTGTCAAGGCTGTGGTTAGGTGTCTTCACACTGTCTTTCTCACTCACCTTCCTGGAGCCCTCCAGGATTCCTGGCATTCTTGAATGTCCAACTCCCATGGTCACCACCACTGTGAAGAACCCTCAGGTCCCCTCAATGGTGCCATGGCACTTTGCAGAGGCCCCTACATGGCAAAGGTTTCATCTGGTCACCATTACGATATCCCCCATCTAGATATGTAGGGCTCCCCAAAGGCAGGGACTCTGTCTCATTCATTTCTCTCTCCTCACAACATCATACACGATCCCAAGCACATGGTAAAACTTGATTTTAAAATGTTAGATTAAAAAATCATGGAAGTCAAAGGGGCATGTTATTTTCTAGCTTGTGGAAAAGTTGCTGTAACATATAGGCCACTTCCCCAACTGCACCCACACCTGTTACCCCAGTCAGCACCTTGGTTGTAGCTTTGCTAGATGGCATGTTTCCTGAAGATGGCAATTGCTGGTTACAGATGGGCAGGGTCCCTGAACTACCTCACATAATGCCACCTTCCTCCAGTGGCAATACGACTCCAAGCATAATCACATTGGCTCAGACCTTGGCACACACAGCCCAGTACTATCTCCAGAAATAGCCTCAAGGGCTGATGTCACACAGAGAAACACATGGGACAATTCTGATCATCATCCAGAGGGTCTGGCCTCTGCCTGTGCTACCACCAACAGCCACAAGCTCCTGATGCTCTTCAGCTTCAGAATAAGGGCGAGCAATTTCCCACCAGGCCATCCCAGGACTGTGGCTTGACAGCAAGGCAGAGAGCACACGTCCTGCAACAGGTGCCATTAGCCCACATTTTTGCTTTTTTTCCTCAAAATAAAACTAAGTACTCTGCAAATAATTCAGCAATCATAAAATGACTCACGTAGGTAGAAAGAGAGTCACATAGGAACCTGAAGCCCTGAAGAATGACACCACAGCAAGTTCTCTGAGCTCTATTTTTATCTCCTATACATACCAGACTGGGTACCAGAGAGCCCTGCAGCCAGAACCACCAAGTATGGACAGAAAATGTAAAAAGAAGAAAAACAGGAACTGGGGAGGGAGAAGCCCAGCAGGGACTTGGCAGGGAAACATATAACCGGTGGCAATGGTGCCCATCCTGCCCACAGCAGCTTCACCGGCATGGCCTGACCGGGCCCGTCCATCACTACCTCACAAGGCAACAGTCCTCCAAGTTCCCAGCCTAGTGAGGGTCCCTCCTCAATTCCCTTCCAGGCTCACGCTGTATTCTGCTCGCTACTGGAGTTCATAGCTCATTCCACACTCCTCTCAGGCCAGCGCCCCGGCTGTTCCTGCTGCTCTGCCCACACCCACCTCCGTGAACCCTCTGCCCTGGATGTCACTCCAAGCCTTGGGGAGTGCCCATACTGCAGCTGTTGTCCACTCTGTGTCACTCCAGATTATTGACTTGCTCTCTCTCTCTCTCTCTCTCTCTCTCTCTCTCTCTTTTTAAAGACAGGGTCTCACTCTGTCTCCCAGGCTGGAGTAAGGTGGTGTAATCATAGTTCATTGTAGCCTCCAACTCCTGAGTTCAAGTGGTCCTCCCACCTCAGCCTCCTGAATAGTTAAGACTATAGTCCCAAACCACTATGCTCAGATAATCTTTTTATTTTTGTAGAAATGATGTCTGGCTATATTGCCCAGGTTGGTCTCGAACTTCTGGCCTCACGCAATCCTCCCACCTCAGCTTCCTAAACACTGGATTACAGGTGTGAACTGCCATGCTCAGCTAAAGATGACCAACATTCTTTTTCTTCTCAGGTACACTCTCCTGCAGGGGTTCTCCAACTAAGAATTTGAGGGAACACCTCAAAGTCTATTTCCCAAAATAAACGCATGCCTCCCCCACAGTAATAGGTTTGAAGACTCACAAATAACAGACCCTGCAGCCTCTACACTCATCAAAGCACTCAGCTGGTCCCTGAGCCTTGAGTCTGTCTCTGGGTTCCTTCCTGTGATCTTACCAGCCAGGGGTGGCTTCATTATCCACATGGGAATTTGTCCTCTGCTGCCTGACCCCCACTCTCAGTTTACCAGACATGTCTGGTCACATCTCAACTCCAAATTTAGTCATGGCTGGAATATTTTTCCCCAAGAAGCTTCTAAGCACCATGCAAATTAGTGGATGAAAATTTGATTTGCAGTGTCATCCCTGACTCCATATACAAAAATAAGTCCCAGTAACATCTGCCAATCATCCTGGACTCCTGCCACACATTTTGCTTAGGTGGTTTTCTTCATTTACAACACCCGTGTTTCCTATAGCGAAATTTGGCTATTTAAAAAGACAACTTGCAAAACCAATACACCAGTCTCAGCTTGAGGAGCTCTCTGAAATGATCAGGAACAGAGTAGCACCAGCAGGGCGGGGGTGACCTGGGGAAGATGACCTCTCCAGGAAGCCCAAGGGAGACTTACTCCATCTCACAAGTTTAGAATCTTCAGCTTCATTTTGAGGAATTTAATAAAGGCTAATAGAGTGGATTAATTGCTTTGTGCTGTGCCAGTATTTGTCTTTATGTTGCTGTTTCAGTCCCAAGATCCAAGTTCACATGGGTGTATTAGACATGGATACTCTCACCAGCTCACCCCAGAACTAGACAGAGCAAGACCAGAAATGCAGGGAGGCTGCTCTTGCCCTGGAAGGCTGATGGGTGAACCACACTGCCAGGGATCTCATGTGACTCCAACCATTATCCTTTCGAAGGTCCGGGACTACTTAAACATATTGTTGTGGGCTGGTAGGTTTCACAAGCGTCACTAATCCCTGTGTGTGGTACAATCTCCTTTTATTTGTCATACAACTCTCAGGTGATGTTTCCCAAAGTGTAATCCACAGACTGCCTGCAAAAAAAATCTCCCTGGATGCTTAAAAGATGGAAAATGTCTGGGTTCCACTGAGACCTTCTGAATCAGGATCTCTGGGGAGTGTAGCAAGGAGGCCACATTTTTATTAAGCTCCTTAGATAATTCAAGCATTGCTCTATACCTTTAGTAATTTGTGATTTATGCTCTTATTCTCACAAGATGATGATGATGATGATGATGATGATGTTGACGAAGACATGGAAATGGAGAGGACGATGATGAGGGCAGTGGTGGTGGTGGAAGATACAATAAGTTTCCTTCTTATTTCTTTGGTGCTTTATCATTTATAAACATTTTCACTATTTAATCCTCATAATGACTTGATTGTTACAATCCCATTTACAGATGAGGGAGGAGCTGAAATTTAGAGAAAGGTTAGAAGACTTCACAAGTTCAGCAAAGCCTTTGACTGTCTGGACCTGAGTGGGTCTGAGCTAAACCCAGAAAAACATTTGTTTAAAAGATAAAATACATGACCTTGAACCATGTTCCATTTGGCCAGGAAGACTCCAATCACCTGAGCCAACTGCTACTCACCTGGTAAAGACCTGTAAGCTTTCTCACTCCACAAACTCATCAGAAACTGCACAATGGTCACAAGACCTGGTTTTGGTTGTGACCATGCCTCTGCTAACTATATGTGGGGCCCTGGACAAGTCACCTAACATAAATCTTATCTCCTATAAGTGACAGGCTGTTAATAAGATTAAATGGATATAATGCTTTTGAATATTACTTACAATTATAAAGTATGTTAACATTAGCTACTATTCTTGTTAGTATCATCATTTTAACTTCAAGTTCAAATCTCCTTCCATCCCCTCCCTCCTTCCATCTCTCATCACCCTCGCCAGGCCTGGCTGCCACCATGTTAGCCCCAGCTGGGAGCCAGGGGCCCAACATCTCAGCAAAGAATGGCTCACGGTAATTCAAAGGCTGTTTTTCCTCCACACTTTGTAGCAGTTCGAAAAGGCAAGTCACAGCCATAAATTGTGTACAGAAAGGACAGCGTGTCACCAAAGGGGCCATTACCTCCTTAGAAGTCAAGCAACATAGATTAGAATGAAAATTATTTGGGATCTTCATCAGTCGGCTGAAATTGTTCAAGGCTCAGCAATTCACCGAGGTTTGCCACTGGATCATTGATTTTAGTAGTGCGAGCGTGTGTGTGCGTGCGCCTGTGTTTCATCTTTTGTTTTGGCTCAAAACAGAAAGAACCACAGAGACCACTTCAAGTTCTGCAGGCCTGAGATTGCTCCAAAGATCTGGGTCTGGCCATTCTCAGCCTTATTTAGTCTAACAAAGCCCTCCCAGGACCACAAGGAGGTCTCCATGGGGCAGAAGGCCGTGGAGAAAGAGGGCTTAACTTGAGACTTCTGGGAAACACCCCTGCAGAATACAGAAAAGCTGCAGGCAAGGACAGGACAACCTAGATGGCAAGGATATCCTCAGAGAAGAGGCCTCAGATCCAGGAATCATGGGACTCGGGGTGCTTACAGGACTCGGAAGCACAACAAGTCATGGAAGCACAAGAGAGTAGCTTTGGTGGACCTGACCCAGGATCCAGTTGTCCAGTCTCATCTGCTGGACTCCTGGATCAGGGCAGTCACGTGAAAGGAAGAACAAGCAAAAAAGCTAATCTTGATCGCTTGCTTACTACGGGTCAGGCACAGTGATAAGTGTTTCACACACATCATTTTATTTGATCACACAAAACCCCTAGAAACTAGATTCTGCTCTACTATAATATCCTCAGTTAATAGGTAGACAAACTGAGGTTCTCAGTGATTAGTCGCCTTACCCAAGATCACAGACCCCATCATGGGGAGGCCACTATTCATACTCGTCTTCGCCTAGAACCACATACTTAACTGAATTCAGCCACTCGGCCCATTGTGCAGACCCTGGCCCAGCGATGGCATGGACCAGATTCAATGTCCAGCTCTGCTATTCACGAGCTATGTACTTTAATCCTATTTATCTAATGAGTATAATCCACGCCATAGAGCTTTAGATGAACTGATATGCAAAGTCCTTCTTGGAGCTCCTGGTACATGGACATGTTCAGTATGTGAGTATTTGAAACTGAATGAATTTAAGGAGGCCAAGAAGCCAGACAGGATCAATGAGACAACCCAGAGGACACCAACCACAAGCCACCACTAACACCCCTACACTTGTGGGACAAAGGAGAGGCTGGATTGAAAGACCCAGGGGTCTGGTCCCCTGGTAGACCTGCTCACTGGAGGCTGGGAATCTAGAAGAGATACAGCCAGTTCCAGAAACGCTGCCCAAGGCAGAGAAAGAGAAGTGCCCTGGCTTCTTCCTCCCAGCTCCCAACTCCTGCTAGGGTCTCCGAGTGGCTGAGACCAGCTGGAAACCTGCAACCTGGAGGGTCAGGCTGTGAGGGTCAGGCTCTCCCAACTAGAGCAGGGCAGGACCAGGGCCTGCAGTCAGTTAGAGGGCAGGAGGCTTAGGATGGGCATGCATCTCTCTTGTTCTGAGAATAAAACCAAAATTCCTTAGTGTGTGAACCCCAGGCTGTGGGGCCCTGCCATCTCAGTCTTGCTGATCTGTGCCTACTTGGGCCTCTCTTTAGCTCCCAAGAACCCAGCTCCTGCCTCCCTCCAGGGCTCCATTCACATCTCTACCTGTACTGCTTCTCCTGCTCTCAGCCCTGCTAATCCCTAACCCTCTTCAAGTCCAGCTTAGATATCACTTCCTCTGAGAGACCTGTTCCACACCTCCCATTTAGGATAGGTCCCTCCTCCATTAATTTCCAACTCAGTACCCTCCCTCCTTTTTTCCTTTATAGCACTTTTTTTTTAGTTGGAGTCTCACTCTATCACCCAGGCTGGAGTGCAGTGGCACACTCACGGCCACCCAAGCATCGACCTGCTGGGCGCAGGCAATCCTTCCGCCTCAGCCTTCCTAGTAGCTGGAACTACAGGCACATGCTATAATGTCCAGCTAATTTTTGATTTTTTGCAGAGACAAAGTCTCACCCATTTGCCCGGGCTGGTCTTGAACCCGCGGGCTCAGGCAATCCACTCGCCTCGGTCTCCCAAAGTGCTGGGATTACAGACTCAGCCACCAAGCCTGGCCTCTTTATAGCACTTTAACTGTTCACTTTCCCAAAACACCTAAGGTAGGGCCTGGTATGTAATAGGTGTCAACACTTCCTTGCTGTGAGTGAATGAGGATGGTGACCAGTCTTTACCCAGAAGGCCAGACAAGGGCTTAGAAGATCCAGCCGCTGGGACAGCTTTCTCTGGGTGCCTCAAGACCTCTTCTAAATGTTCCGAGGACACTACTTTACCTTGGGTCACTCAAAAAATACCCCCACCCTCAAGAAATTCTGACTCTAGGCCAAAAGCAGGATCACTTCTCAGGATCACCTACCTTCTCAGCCCACTCCACCCCTTCACTCACCCCACCAATATCCTGTCTTCTGGATGTCACTCTTACTTATCCTTAGGGCGCTGCAGCCCCCAGAGTGCTCTCTGAGAGCTGTCTCACATCTGCTCCCGGAACAGCATCTGAAGTGATTAAAACCACACGGCCCCTCCGTTCAGACTCCTGTCATCTCTCAGCCGGCTGCCTTTCAGGCCAATACCTCCTATGACCCAAAGAAGAACCCTTGGATCCATCACAGAATACACGTAGGACCAGCTTGTGGTCAGGATAATTTAGCTTTAAGAGCTCCCAGGATCTCAGGGGTTAAGTGACTCAGCCTACAATCCTAGCAATTTGGGAGGCTGAGGCAAGTGGATTGACTGAGCCTGCAGGTTCAAGACCAGCCCAGGCAGCTTGGCAAAACCTTGTCTCTACAATACATAAAAAATTAGCCAGGCGTGGTTGCACGCACCTGTGGTTCTGGCTACTTGGAAGACTGAGTCGGAAGGATCACCAGAGCCCAGCAGGCCGACACTGGGGTGGCCATGAGTATGCCACTGCACTCCAGCCTGGTCGACGGAGTGAGACTCCAATTCAAAAAAAAAGAGAGCTCCCAGGGTCATTTGAAAGCTTTGGGGGCTCTAGCAAGCTAGAGCCCTAGGAAACTGCCAGAGTCTCTTCCCCCATGAACATCGGAGAAAGAGCAAGAAGAGAGAAAGGCAGGCGAGGGCAGCTTGCTGCTTAGAGAAGAGAAGGAGGTGGGGCCAAAGAGAGCATGCAGGCCTGGAAAGTTGGGAGCAGCATGTAAGTAGGCCATAAAGGTCTGGCCTGAGAATATGTGATTAGTACTACTAATCATTTCACTGGCTCAAAATAGGTTCTCTCCTCTGAGACCATCCTCCCAGGGTCAGCCAAAGCTTCTGATTAGCCCAGGTTGCTGCTGTGCTGCGAGAGGCAGAAAATAACCCAGGGGAGGGCAAGGAGGGGCCCAGGAATCTGAGGTCCCTAGCGGTCACTCCCCCAGCCTCCCAGCAGCCCACCTCCAGTCTGGGGACATTCTCTCAGGGCCACTGAGCCTCATACTCCTGGAGGGGGACCCCTCGAGAGGGTTAGTTCAGGCCTCCCAGCAGAGAGCAGAGCCCAGCAAGCTGGGGAGGTAATTGGCAGGGCTTGGGGCCAGCCCCGGGGGGATAGTGATCCAGGAGAATATCCTGTCTTCTGGATGTCACCCTCACTTATCTTCAGGGTGCTGCGGCCCCCAGAGTGCTCTCTGAGAGCTGTCTCACATCTGCTCCCGGAACAGCATCTGAAGTGATTAAAACCACACGGCCCCTCCGTTCAGACTCCTGTCATCTCTCAGCCGGCCGCCTTTCGGGCCAGCAGACCAGACAGTCGCTTTCCCTTCTCCTATAAGGGCTCTTGTTCGACATGCTTGTTTGGAAAGGGGGGCCCATGGGTGCAGAGACCCAGAATTACAGCAGCAGTTAATTGCCTCGGTAGCAGCAGGGCCAAGGCAGGGACATGTCTGCCTCAGAAACCGACTCAGGTTCTCTGCTGAAGGTCATTAGGAGGAGGCAGCAGCTTCAATGTCTTCATCCCACAAGGCCACATGGAAGATGACAAGTCTGCCGGCCCGAGCATGGCACAGCTTCAAATGCAGCAGTGGGCCTCTCCGGGGGCCTCGGGGCACACTTTCTCAGTGCCACCGTCACCGGATTGGCGCCGTTAATTGGCAGCTGCAGGAATGCAGTCAAGACACCATTTTCCAAGACATGTTCCTTTAACCCAGAAGCCCCAAACCCTCTCCTACCACTCAGCCCTACCCTGCCAGGACTTCAGGGCCCATACTCAGTCCCACCTCCTCCTCGGAGACAGTCTGGGTCATTTATCTGCTGGGTGGTTAGGCCGCACCTAACAAAAGAGGTTGCAGAAGCTGGTTCTGTGCTGCAGAAATGGCAACAGTGTCAGATGAAGGACTAAGTTGAGTGTCCAAATTGCCTCTGTCCCCAAGAGGTGTTGAGCACCAGGCCTAGGCCCTCTGTGGGCGTGGGTGGGGATTGGCATCTCCAATATGCAGGTGGAGAATAGAAATTTAGGAAGGTGAATAGATCAGAGGTCTCAAAGGAGCCATCAACAAGCAGGTTACAAATTCCAATGGGGCCCATAAAGAAAGAGCCAGTGGGAGTTCCAGGGACGGCAGGGAACAGCTACACTGGGCCCTTTGGAGTGGACTGCCCAAATCCAGGCCCAAGGGACTGCCCAGGGCCAAAAAGCAGGCAGGAGAACCACCTCCCCATCTGGTTCTGTGGCCCCAGGTTAGGACACACTCTGAACCCTTAAGAGGTATGGAGAGGAAACCAAGGAACCCAAAGTGGGGTAGACCAGAAACTGACTGGGCAGTTAGTCATAGGGCAGAGGACCCCAAAGCCATGCAGAGAAGATTCCAGCTGTGGGCAAGAGCCAATGCCCTCTGTTTTCTTCTCTCTGCCCCACCCCAGAGAGCTTGAGCAGAGAACATCAACCCTGCAGTCCTACCCACCCAAGCCTAGGGCAACCCTGCCAGCCATGGAGCCTGGATTGGCATCCACCCAAGGCTAGAGGCAGCTACTTCCCAGTCCCACTCAGAAACAGGAATGTCTTGGCAGTGCTTCATGTGACTGCAGCAGGTGTGTGCCTAATGAATCCTCCATCTCCCATGGACTTCATGCCATAGTGACTTTTGCCACCTTAGGTCATTGCTGGGAGGTTGACCAGGGCTGCTGTTGCTACCCATAACAAACTGTTTCAGCCAAAGAACAGTGAAGCAACTGTCTGCTGCCCAGTGCACACTGCACAGCCGTGGTGCTCAGGCCTGCAGTGTGTCATACAAGTCCCTGCTTTATTCCTGGAGTCAGAGTGACTTCAGAATCAGTACTCTCAGCCACAACTCCCACGGGCAATGCATACACACCCTGGTGACCAATCCTAATTTCTAGATATTTCACTCTGATCATTTTCGTGACTCTATGAACTTTGCTCCCAGTAAGAGTCCCCTTTCAGATGTAACATCCTTTCCACAATGGCCTCAGTTTGTAGACGAGTCCATCAGGAAATTTGTCCATACCACAATAGTCCTTTAGTAACCAAGAAAAGATGAATGACCAAAGCCATTCATCTCTGAGGCAGGGTGAGGGATGCAGGTGCCTGACATTAAATACTGTGTCAGATCCTGAGGATTATACAATAAATAGTGTATGGTATACTTGCAAAGACAGACACAAACACACAGAATTACACCCTAAGAAAAAACAAGCAGTAAAATTTTTTTTCTATTAAAAGAAACTCATTTATTTTATAAGAAAAAAATGAAACAAAATATATTTGAGTACAAACAACTTGTGAAACTTAATTTTTTTTCTTTCTTTTTTATTTCTTTCTTTCTTTCCTTCCTTCATTCAGTCTTTCTTTTTTTTCTCTTTTAATTTTTTTATTTTAAAGATATGGGGCAAAATTCAGGGTTAGGCTTAAAAACTAATGCAGGTACCCTTATTGATAAGGTGTGCCCCCTCTCCCCCGGCAGATTCCCTCTACTGCAAATCCCAGCTTCCCGGCCCCCCTTCCAGCCCCCCACCCTCTCCCTACCTCTCCACCCCCTCCCCAGCAGTTTCCTGTTACTGCCATTCCTGAGACTCCAACTCAAGAAAAAAAATGCAATGCAATCCAACAAGCAGTAAAATTAAGTCTATCTGGAAGGTTTGGGACATCTTTACAGAGCAGATACCATTGGATCTCAGTCCTGGAAGATGGACAGGACTTCTCTAACACTAGGAGGGGGCAGCATACGGTAAGAATTTCCCATGCACTGAGAACTATGACAGGTGCTTTGCAGAGTGTCTTAGTGAATCCTCACAACAATTCTTTGAGGTAGACGCATTTCTCATTTACACTTCACAGACAAAGACAGGAAGCTTTGGGTGTGTGACCCAAGTTACACCCTAGAAAGGTAGACTGGAATTTGAACTGAGTCAGGGTGACTCCAAGACCAGCACTCTAAGTCACTGTGTTGCATGGCTTCCCAGAATGAGTAGCAAGAGTGTTTCAGAAACAGTTACCGGTGGGAAACATGGGAAGCACGTTGAGGCAGAGGCATGGCACAGACAGAGGCCTGGGATGTGAACTCCATGGAGTCCTTGGGGAACTGCAAGTAGCCAAGCATGACAAAGGCAGAAATTATCACGCAAGAGGCGAGTGCCATCAGATTTAGCAGGGGGCCTGTAAGCTAGGGAATCTAGACTCACACCTGTAGATAGTAGGAAGGAATTGCAGGGAAGTGATATGGTAGCTTTTGCATTTTGGCAAGATCAGCTCTGGATTAAACAGGAGGCAAGGTTAGAGACAGAGGAGTCAGTTAGGAGTCTATGATGATGAACAGAGACAGTAACTCTGGGGACAAAGACTGGGTCATCAATTGGATATGGGGAAGGAGAGTAACATATAGGAGTTTAAGATCATTCCAAGAGGCTGGCTGACTGGAAGAGGGGCAAGTTGGGGGAAGAAAATAAAACAAGACCATGTTGCAAGGGAAGAGAATCATTCAAGTGGAATATCTAGTGGCAGTTCCACATAAGATGTGTGCTGTAGGAGAGAGTTCTGCCGGAAAGCAAGAGTGCAAGTAGTTGACAGGAAGTCATGGGACAACCTCAGTCTAGTGCAGGAGGAACGAGAAGAAAGGGAAAGAGGACCTAGGACAGGAAGTTGGAAGGCTACAGACATGTGAGCACTCGGCGGAAGAAGGGGAACCAGCAAAGATACTAGGCAATGCTGGTCAGAGAGCTCAGGGCAGAGAGAGGGCTCAGGTCTACAGGGTTTTAAGACACGGGGATTGGTTAATACCTCAAGAGTCAGATGAGATGTGGGCTGCAAAGGGACACATTAGGGTTTATTGAGAGCTTTTGTCATTAGAATGGTCATATAAAGAGTAAACAAGAAACGAAGTCAAAGATGATGATCTTCAAGGAATTTTACTAAGAAAGGAAGGGCAAGATACTGCTAGCATGGTTGAAGAAGAGATATTTTTATTTATGTTGAATTTTTTAAATTATGTAGTAATAGATACATGTGATAGAATATGAGGGAAAACCAAAAAAAACAGAATTTATTTATTAAAAATGGTGTATTTATTCTTCCATGTTTAAACTTTAGTCACCTTCAAAGTACTCTCCTTTTGATGCAATGCACCTATCAAAACGCTTTTTCCACTGCTCAAAACAGTTTTCGAGCTCATCAGTTTTGATGTCTTTTAGCTCTTCTGCCATTTTTGGTTTCACTTCTTACACATCGGCAAAATGTTTCCCTTTCAGGACTTTTTTCATGCAGGGAAACCAAAAAAAGTTGCACAGGGCAATATCAGGTAAATAGGGAGGGTGGACATGGGGGTCATGCCATTTTGGGTCAAAAACTGATGAATACTCAGTGCAGTGTACGCAAGCTTTTCATGTAAACCACCCATCATGAAACCGGCAAATGCATTGAAAGACTCTCAAATGTGTGTGTGTGTGTGTGTGTGTATTCACTGTATATATATATTCACTGAAGTCAAATGCAGCCTCTCACAACAACACTAGCTGGTACACTGATGCCAATAGGTTCCTAGAACACTTACCTAGCAGGGGAAGCCTGTACTACAAGGGGCCCGCCCTCCGATAGATAACTCTGGGTTTTTGGGGTCCCCCCCTCTTGTATATGTAAAGTATCCATGAATGCACCACTCAACCCAAGAACAAAAATGTCACCAGTATACCCGGAGCATACCCCATCACCTCCCTAGTAACTCCCCTTCAGAGAAGGCTTTAGAAGATGGGCCAGGCTGGAGCATGTTCAAGGACTCAGAGGAAGGAACAATAGAGTGATGGCACCTCAAAGAGTGCATGAAAGAGGAAGCTGAATGAGGTAAACTCTGAGTACAAGAGAGAAAAGCAAAGAGAAACATCACTCCTTCCCCTGAACCAGGAGGAGAGGAGGTAAACGTTGGTGCCAAGTTGAGTGAGTTGGAAGAGAATGAGAATAGGAAGCAGAGACAGCACTTGCCAGATGATCCCCATCTTTTCTTCAGTAGAATAATAGTAAAGATAATAATAATAATAACAACAACAACATGGGCCAGAAATTAGGTTAGGACCTTAATGGGAGTAAGCTGACCAGAGACACATAAAGGATTATTGCCAAGCAGATCCAAGGACCTGGCCAATGGACCTCTGGTAGCTCCATCCACCCAATTATGTAATTTCCCAATGAGGAGCAGAAGTGATAGATCGTTGGATTGACTCAAGTTGTGAAAATACCTGAGTAGGTCTAGTCCAACCAGAATAAATCCAGGTTGATGAAGCAGCTGGTGAGAACTGAGTTGGACTGATGTACTCTAGATTCTTGGCTGCCTAGAGAAGAACTGAAAAGGGGAGGGGGGCTGGCCTGGGAAGAAGGTGAAGGATCAAGGGATGGTAGCTCTGAATGAATTAGAAGAACAGATGACACAGTAAAGCATTCTGAGGTAAGTGTCAAATGAATGTTGTAAAGTGCTAACCGAGTTTGCATCTGGCTTTGACACCTCTCAGCTTTGTGGCCTTGGGGAGATTTTTAACATCTTTGAACCCCCATGAACTTATCCAAAACAATTCCTCTCTCAAGGGGTTGTCACCCTAAGCTCAAAAGAGGGAACTGTGAAAGTTCATTGTAAGCTGTGTGCAAATGTCAACTGTGATGAATCAGGCAGGGGGGTCAAGACAGTCTTCAGGTTTCAGGCAGGATTGGGACTCAGCAAGTCATTCTTCTTTGTCATTTGTGTGGCTGCTTTTCCCTCACAGAGTGCCCTTGTCCTTCCCGAGTCTCATTTGGTTGGTTTCTGACCAATCTCTAAAACCTACTGAAGTCAATTTGAATTCTAATCTGATCCTCCAAGGTGCCCCTCCAGCCTCAGCTGGGTGTCATCTATGAAATTAATGAGCGTGCTTTCTGTTTCATCATCTAGTTCATTGCTGGAAACATTAAATAGCCCAAGGATCCAGACTTCGAATTGCTCCAAATGGCCTCTCACAAGTCTCTGAGGTTTTTTTTTATTTGGAGACAGACCGTGGGAAGACAGACGTTTCTCCTCCTGGATTTTAGCCATAAACCCCACAGCCTCCACCATTCTTGTCTGCAAATGAAGTCTTCCTTTGAGTCATCAAAAAAAAAGACCCTACATTTTGCAATAAACACTAAGGCTCCCTGCACTTCCCTGAAGACCACTCCACTTCTACCTCCTGAAGCATTCCTTAGGAGATCTTGGACCTACTACCTTGACCCCAGCCCCTGCCTATTGTCCTTGCTCTATGGACCTTTGAGCCCTCAACCACTCAGTCTATGATGTTTAGTGTATGCCTCAGTCCGTTTGGGCTGCTGTAACAAAATGCCTAACACTGCACAATTTATAGACAAGAGAAATTTATTGCTCACAGTTCTGGAGGCTGGGAAGTCCAAGATCAAAGTGCCGGTAGATTTTGTGTCTGGAAAAGGCCCATTCCTCATAGAAGGCACCTTCAATGCATTTTCACGTGACAAAAAAGTGAACAGCTCCCTCAGGCCTCTCTTATAAGGGCATTAATCCCATTCATGAGGAAGGAGTCCTCATGACCTACTCATCTCCTACAAGCCTACACAGCTTGATACTATTGCATTGGAGATTAGGTTTCAACATATGAATTATTGGAAACAACAAGCATTCAGACCACTGTATAAACAAAAATTTATCATTGAGGGAGGATACTTGGAGTGTCAGCTGGAAATGTTTAGAACACCATTCAGTTCCCCGCCCCCCATCTGCCTCTGTGCTGCTTTGCCTACAGGCCAATTCTAAGATCCAAGTCCTAGAGCTAGTATGCTTCTCTTCCTGGCATCCCTCTTTCTTTCACCTTCCTCTGCATGATTCACTCTTCTGTTGACTACCCATGAAGTGTCAGCCTTAGGTGTTAGTACACAGTCATTAGCAAAGCAAACATGGTCTCATCTGTTTTTATGGACACTTCAGCCCAAACTCTCCTTGCTCTCTGTCTCCCCTGATATTCCCAGATAGTCATTTCCCATCCCCAGAATTCTACTGGACAAATGATATACTGACTTCTTCCCCTTCCAAAGGAAGAAAGTCACTTTCTACTGTTGATCTTTCTGAGTTCTGACTTCTGGCTTACCCTCAGTTCTTCCTCATCATCTTTTCACCTTCCCCACTCTTTTCTATTTCTCATCATCTATATCCTATGCCTAAGCAGGCATACTGCCTTTTATAGCTCCTACCCTCTCCCACTTTGAACTGTAACCAACCTTCTACTTTCTCTTCTATCTTCTTCTTGTCCACCTCCAGATAAAGGGTTAGCCAACATTAATTTACATTTGCAAAGCTACTACTTTGCAACTCTTGTCTTTAGCCCCAAAGGAGTCTGACAATTCTGTAATTGGAGAGGATGCTTGCCATCTGATTCCAGTGCCTTAATGCCCCACACTTCAAAACAGAAGATTTGGGCTTCTTCTGGGGAGGTTAGGAAGCACATCCCCGAATTGCCTTCATGAGGGATAAAACCCTGTGCCCTTGGAGTCTATTCGCTCATCAATCATTCAACAATGATGAGTGTAGCTCTTCCTGACATGGTACTAGGCAACAGGAATCCAGAGATGATGAAGACACACTACAGTACGTTAGAGTAGAAGAAAGGATTTTTTTTTCTATTGAGGATATCAGAAATGTTTCAGAGTTGACATGCAGAGACAAAAAACAAGTGAAAAAAGTGTAAGCAACGACACTGTTTTAACTTGACAATCTGTCAGTTTTACAGAGAAATATTTTTATCTATCCTGCCAAGCACACTGAGCAGCTAAGACGTGTGTGCACATGCATCCAAGTACATGCCTTTATACATGTATGCATTTGCCATGAGAGGAGGGGTTGGGAGGGATGAGTGCTTCCTTTTTTTTTTTTTGAGTCGGAGTCTTCTGTCACCCAGACTGGAGTACAGTGACAGAAACCATAGGAAAGCCAAAGAAAGAAGTACTCAAAGGGCAAAGAGCAATCTCAAAGACCTCAGTTGACCTGACCTCTTTCAGCAACGCCCTCACTATACTGTCCCCATCTAGCAGAAGCCTAATGGAGACCTCATCAAAACCTTCTGAGCACTCCCTATATCTTCTCCCTACCACACTGTCACTACCTAAAAGAGGCCCTATTGTCTCTCCTACTGTTGACTACAGCAGCCTCCTAACTGGTCTCCTTGCCTCCAGCTAGATCCTCTTCCAAATGATTCTCCCATGGCAGCCAGGGTGTCCTTTCTAAAGCACAAGTGGGTCCCTTCTTCAGTGGCTCCCCAATTGCCCTTTGCCAAACAGCGCTTTCAGTGTCTGCTAGATATGGCCTCCCCGCTGATGGCTCTAGCATTGTATCTCATCACTCGCTCCAAACCCATGCTACATTGCTCTCTCTTTCCTCTCTCTTCCCACATGCCTCATGTGCTTTTACTTTTTCCCAAACCACTGGCCCTTCCCAACCTCTTCCCTCCTCTTTGCATGGCTGATTCCAGTCAAGCTTAGGGTCTCAGCCTGGGCTTCCATCCCCTTTCCTGGCACCAGTCTGTTTTGGGTTCATGCCCTTCATCGTCACAGCATAACATCTCACCTGTTTAGTCATCTGATTCCCATTAGATCATAGACTTGGAGAAGGCAGAAACCATGCCTGTGCTGGAGACCATTGAATCTGCTGCTCTAAATCAGTCCTCGTTGAGTTAGAGGCGCTCGATATTTATTGAACAACTGAATACACTGTGATTTCATAGTAAGGATCTACCTTTGGCATTTGGCCTCCTAACTAAAATTAAGCATTTTGGTGATTTCTCCCAAAAAATTATAGAGTCCCAAACTACCAGAGGTGGGGAGGACTTTAGAAGTCATCAAGCTCAAATCTCAAGTGTCAGCTGAAGAAATTGAAACCCACAGAGATGTGAACTGCCTGAGGCTATGAGAAAAATTGCCATGAACATTGTTCTAATATTATCTGGGGTGATTAGTGGTACCTGCCCACACCTTACACAACCCAGCCCCCAGAGAGCCCTGTCTGTAAATCTGTTGGTGATTACAAAGTATGTTCCTGTCCATTTTCTCATTTGAGCCCCACAACAGTCATACAACATTGATTGGGAAGGTGGTATCAGTGTCCCCATTTTACCGATCAGGAAATTGAGGCTCAAATAGCCCAAGTCACAACTCCCAGGGATGGAGGAAGGGCCCTCTGAATCTAGACTTTATCCTTATCCCCCCTCACCATGCAGAATCTAATCCTTTGCCCTTTCCCCACAATAGAGCAAGAAGTCAGCAAGGAGCAGGATGGTGCACCAGGGCCATATGCCCAGAAGCATGTCTCTAGCATGCCAGTGGGTGAGAACCCCGCAGACTCCCCAAATGAGAGACCTTTCTGTTCGCAGCTGGGGCTGAGCCTGCACTGTGTCCAGAGCTGCAAGGGTAGATGGGCAGGCAGCAGTTCTCAAAACTGCCAGCGTTCAGCCAGGTGCTTGACTTTATTTAAGAAATTATTTTTCATTCAGTCTCACGGGCAATGGACTGTGCCCTGCCTTTTAAAAACGAGATTGGGAAGCTAGAGCTGACCTGACACATCCCTCCAATTTCCCTATACACACTTAAACATTCTGCCAAAACTAATAACTTTATTCCTAAAACCTTCAATTCACGTAGGGCAAGCAGCGTCTGCCTGTGCTGTACGGAGCATGCACTTCACTCTTTATATTACCCAGAGGAATGAGCTGCTATTATGAAATCATTAAATTAATAACTTGGTAATATAGGCAGATATATAAAACAATCTGTTCATAGAACAAAAGAAATTACTACGTTCCAAACATTCATAATTTAATTTAACAGCGAATTAAAGTAGCATACATAATTTTAGCCTCAAAATGTCAATAGAATTATGTAAATACAGCACCGAGTCCCATGGCTGTGTGTGCATCTGTGTGTGTGTGTGTGTGTGTGTGTGCGCGTGCACGCGTGCACATGTGGGTAGTTGTGGGTGTGAACAGAGGTCAGAGTGCGGGCTTGACTTTTCCCTCCTGTAGACTTCTCTTCCTCACAACAGAGAAGAAATTGACAGGAATAGATGAGGTGCCCAGCTTTTAATTAAGAATTTATTAAACATTCAAAGAGCTATAGAAGGAAAAAGCTAGCAAGGCACTCTGCTTGCTTCCAGGGTTGAGTGCTGGGCGAACAAAAAGAGTCATAGAGGAGAGGGGACGCCACAGGGTCCTGGCAGGGCTCCCCGGGCAAGGGCAAGCATCAGAGGTCACTGGGCCTGGACCATGGGATCTAAGAGACTCTAAGAGATTGTATGAGTATGGAGATGAAACGATGGAGAGAAGTCTGCTGCCTAGTGTGGAGTTATCTTGGGGTAATGGCCAAGACAGGGGAAACAACCTCCTGTCCCAATGTATGGCAAGAGCTAGTCCATCACCTGTGGGCTGGTCCAAAGGTAGGCACAGGAGTAAAGTAATCTGGCAGGGCCCTGGCCCATTCTAGTCAACTCTACAAGCCACCTGCCTCCTGCAAACCAAAAAGAATGAGATCAGTTGTAATTTTGTGCCAAGGATGAGTTGCTCTGCTGTAGAAGGTTCTGAC
This sequence comes from Tarsius wallacei, assembly GCA_963574415.1. Classification (NCBI taxonomy): domain Eukaryota; kingdom Metazoa; phylum Chordata; class Mammalia; order Primates; family Tarsiidae; genus Tarsius; species Tarsius wallacei. The sequence continues at coordinate 16,616 of CAUYQG010220096.1, read as the reverse complement.
CCCTCCCTCCTGGAAACTGGGCATTTGTTCTTATTAATTCAGGAAGAGTACAAAGGGCTTCCTATGTCAGCAGACTTTGTCTTCACCTCAAGCTTTTTTTGACTCTGAGGTATTACGGAAATTCCCACTGTCAAAAATGGTTTTGTAAGGATGGTGGCTATACCAGTCTCATGGACTTCACATGCTGGAAGGGATCTTTGAAGTCTATAAGTCTATATGCTCTTCAAAAAAGACAAAAAAAGAAATACACATATGCATATGCAAAGAACTTGGCACTCAATTTCAAAGGGTTCATGTATCCCATTCTCTGACTAAGCTAAAGACACAACGTGGAACTACATATATGAAGGGCAACATATGCCTAATGCCAAAGACATGAGACAGTTGAGGTCACAGAGGACTCTCTGGAGCAGGAGAACACTATAACTTGAACTTGAAAAAAGAGGAGAAGAAGAGATGGAGCCAAGTTAACAAAAAATGGGAGTGTACATAGGATGGTGAGTATTCCTGTGGGTAAGCAGTAAAAGAGGAAAGAAGGTGTTCGCTTAGGAAAAGCCATGTAACAAAGGTTTTTAAACAAAAGCATATAATGCTTTCATCCTCTTAGAAGAAATATTTATTTTCTATGAGCATGAATGCAGAGCAAAGATTAGAACCAGGCAATCCAGCTAGTAAACCACTATAGTGGTTGAGGGGAATGAGAAGCAGCAAGGAGACTAAAATATTATAACTACTAATGGAAAGGAAGAGACAGGAATAGACATTGTGAAGACAGCTTTAAATAGACTTCTGAATGATTGGTGGATTAGCCTGTACAGATTAATTGCTGTAACAAACAATCACAAATCTAAGTGGCTTAGCACACTAAAGGTTTATTTCTTACATCACAGGGCAATGTGGATGAAGAGAAGGGTTTGACCCATGCAGTCATTCAGGGACCCAGACTCCTTCCACCTTGTGGCTCCATTATAGTTCACATGGTCTCCTGTGGGCTTCTCTGCATATGGGCAGCAGATGAGAACAGAGAAGCAGCATGAAAGGTTGTACAGAAGCCTTAACACCAGGTAGAAGATAGCAAACATTCCTCCCTCTGCCCACATTTTATTGGTCAGAACTCATTTATCTAACTATTAGGAGGCTTGGTATATGTAGCCTAATTGCTCAGGAGGATAATGGAAACAATTTCCTAGTTTCTACAGTTGGCTATGGAAGAAAAGGTACAGGAAGTCAGAATGACTGTTTTCAGGCCTGGAAACTAGAAGATTGATGGGAACGCTGAAACAAAAAGAAAATTCACAGGAGGAGGCACAAAGATTACAACTTGGCAATGTATGTCTATATGTCTAATATTGGGCTGATGCATAAGCTCATAGCACTTTTTTCACTTGCCCATGGAATGCAGATGTTGCCTGATGGTTGGTCACAATTCATCACATCTGTCAATTCTCAGGTTGACTGACGTGGATTAAAGCATTTAAATGGTGTCATCAAAGCCCAATGGTCTGCCTGAATGTACAGAATCACTTAGGTCAAAGTGGCCCTCTTTGAGATGACAAAACCATTTTCTTGCCATGCTTTGCCTGATAGCATTCTCCTTTTACACAGCACAGATGTTTCGAGCTACCTCCGCTGCCTTTACTCCTCTGTTAAACTCAAACAAAATATGTCAGAAATGTTCATTTTTTTTTCCACTTAACACTCTAGCTTCTTTAACCTCTAACTTTCTTCAAAACTGCAAAATATAAGACACACTCACAAGCATGACATTGTCACTCCAAAGGACAAAGGATAAACAAATTCCCAATCCCGCAGTGTTGACACGCCAAAAACAAATGCTATGAACTTCTGCATTAAACTAATATCTATAATAATCTAGGAGAATTATAAAATTGATTTAAAACATGTAGTTGCATCATTACCCCCAGGAGACTGGCATCACAGTGCAACTCTTTCCTATATGATATAAGAGGTGATGTGGTTAGCTGTGACCACAGAGAAAGAAAGGAAACAACAACAAACAGTAATGCTAGACTCCCCAAAATTTTAAACTGTTGTTCTTCAAAATATACTATCAAGAGATTGAAAAGGCAACCCACACAATGAGAAAATGGGAGAAATATGATAAGGAATTAATATTTAGAATACATAAAGAGCTCCTACAGCTCAACCACAAAAACAAACAGCTTAATCCAAAAATGGGCAAAAGACTTGAATGGACATTTATTCAAAGAAGATGTACAAATGGCCAATAAGCACGTGAAAAGATGTTTGACATCACTAGCAAATCAAAACCACAATAAGATACCACTTCACACCCACTAGGATGGCTATTATCAACAGCAACAACAAAAAGATAGAAACAGAAATTAGCCAGTGTGGGCAATGATGGAGAAATCGAAACCCTTGTGCACTGCTGGTAGGAACGTAAAATGGTGCAACATCTATGAAAAAGAATATTGACTATTCCTCAAAAGATTAAACATTGACTTACCATATGATCCAGCAATTCCACATCTGGGTATATGCACAAAATAATTGAAAGCAGGGACTTGAACAGATATTTGCACACAAATGTTCATAGCAGAATTATTTACAATAGCCAAAAGCTGGAAACAACTCAGGTGCTTGTCAGAGGAATGGATAAACAAAATATGGTTTATGCATACAATGGAATATTATTCAGCTTTAAAAAGGAAGGACATTTGGACACAAGCTACAACACGGATGATCCTCTAAGGCATTAAACAATGGGAAATAAGCCAACCACAAAAGGACAAATACTATATGATTCCACTTATATGAGGCCACACTACAGTGGTCAAATTCACAGACATAAAGTAGAGTGGTGACTGTCAGGGGCTGTGCAAAAGGAAGAATGGAGAATTGTTGTTTAATGGACACAGACTTCCAATTTGGGAAGATGGAAAAGTTCTGGAGATAAATAGTGGTGATGGTTGCACAACCATCGGAATGTACTTAATGTCACTGAAGTGTAAAATTATAGTTAGCATTGTACACTTTGCCACAATAAAAAAGAAGTAAACAAGCCAGCTCGGTGGCTCGGCCTGTAATCCCGCGCCTTGGGAGGCTGAGGTGAGTGGACTACCTGAGCCCGCGAGTTCGAGACCCAGCAGGTCGAGGCTGCGGTGGCCGGAAGCAGCCACTGCACTCCAGTCTGGGCGATGGAGTGAGACGCCAACACACACACACAAAAAAAAAGTAAAGTGGGTAAGTTTATCTCCCTAGCAGTGCAGATCATATGGAGAATACCTATTCAAAAATGATTAGCTACAAGAGACATTTCTTGAACCCTCTCAGCCACACATCTGCCACAATAAATTCATTGTCATATCAATTCTCCATTCCCACCCTGTTTCTCCTGAGTCCTTCATCTCAGTCAATGTACAGTCATGCTCTCTGGTTGCGATTAGAAACCTAGATGTCCTGTTCTTTACCACTCTCCTCCCCACTATAAACCTTGAGGCCAAAGTCAAGTCTATCAACTCATCCTCCCCCTTTCCCTCAGTGCCCCATTATTGTTTTATTTCTGGGTTCCCTACACCTTAGCTAGCTGCCTCACATATTCTCAACCCAAGTGGCCTCCAAACAAGGACCCCACCTCTTGCGCCTCACCTAGCCTTCTTCTTACGAGAGTCATCTTCCTAGGCCCAAGTCAAGGTCTGGTTTGACTTACTCTCAGGTAGTCACTTTTGTTATAACATTTTGGTTTTGTCCCTGGTTCCTGGCACTGAGCTTCTAAAACCCTTGGTTTCCCGAGTAATACAGGTGATAGAGCTTTTTTTGTTATTCGTAACAAGCCCATTTCAACTATACCTGAGTTTACATCAATGCAGTGACTAGTGACTGAAAGCCCTTAGCTTCAGGATGAGGCTCATTGCTAGAGGAACCAACCCTACGGTTAGAAGGTTAGAACTTTCATCCCCACCCATCAACCATCCAGGAGGGGAGATGGGCTGCAGATTGAGTTCATCAACGATGGTCGATGATATAACCAATCCTGCTTATATAATGGAATCTCCACTAACAACCCTGAACCTTAAGGCATTTGGGATTTTCTGGGTTGGTGAATACATCCACGTGCCAGCGGGTGGCACACCCTAAACTGCATGGAGACAGCATCTCCTGCACTGGGAACACTTCAGGACCTCACTCAGAATACCTCTTCAACTGGCTGTCCGTTTGTATCCTTTATAATAAACTGGTAAACATACATAAGTTTTTTCTTTGAGTTTTGTGCACCATTAGAGCAAACTATGGAACCTGAGGAAGGGGTTGTGGTAACCCCTAATTTATAGCCAGTTGTTCAAAAGTACAGATCATCTGGATTTGCGACTAGTATCTAAGGTGGTGAAGGCCTTCTTGTTAGATGTGTTACTGAACCCAACCTGGGTTCACTTGCCCAGCAAAGTAAAATATTTACACTGAAGTTTTGTAATGAGAGAAATGAAGTTGTTTATTTGCAATGAGCCAAACAATGAGGATCAGGAAACTCACAGTTAAGACTGACCTTGATGGCTTACAAGCAAGGGTTTTTTTTGTTGTTGTTGATCCTTTGTTTGTTTTGTAAAGATGGGCTTGTCCAGGCTGGCCTAACTCCTAGTCTCAAGCAATCCTCCCATCTCAGTCACCCAAAGCTCTAGAATTACAGGTGTGGGCCACTGCACCCAGCCTACAAGCAAGGACTTTTAAAGGCAGGAACAAACCTCAGGAAAGCAGAGGTTACAGGAAAAATCATAAATTAATACACGGAGGTTATACATTGGTATGGCTTAAAAAGGCAGGATATTTAGAAGCTGGGGTTTACAGATCATAGATGGATTTAAAGATTATCTGATTTGCAGTTGGCTAAGGAAGCTAAGTTTTATCTAAAAACTTGGGGTCAGAAGAAAGGAATATTAAGGGCTGTCATGTGGGCATAACTCTCTCCAGACCCCTAGGGAGGAAACAGAAGAGTGGACAGAGTTCAGTCTTCAGTTTTCGCTAATCTGAGGTCTCTGTGCCAGTAGATGGCATTTTCCATTTGGTAGAGGTCCAGGACTTTAAAAAACAACTCAGGGACATATGTTAAAATGTTACATTTTAAGTTGTTTTAAGACTAGTTAGGTGCCTGAAATTTTTCTTGAAGAAACGCAAGATTTTCCATTATTTCCATATTTAGAGGAACCCAGCAGGCCTATAAGAGGCTTCCCTACTCTGTTTCAGATGAAGCCTTTAACCTGTGGAGTCTGTATAACTTCAGGAATTGAATTGAATCAATGGACACACACACAATTAGTGTCTGAAGAGTTGGAGAATTGGTTGTCAGTGGGATCTACCCCACACATTGGGTGTCAGAAATGTTGTGAGCAGAAAGTTTGTACTTAGATTCCCACCCTGATTCCCAGGCCTCATTTATAATTCATTCATTCAATCACATTTATCAAATACTTTCCTGTAGCCAGTTTCTGTGTCAAGTGCTGGGAATACACTGGTAACATAGCTCCCATCCTTAAAACAGTGTCAAAAAAGTGCCATTTTTTTGTTCTTATTCAGTGACTCCTTGGACTATCATGAACAATTTATATGTCTTCGTCACTACCTCGTGGGCTCCTAGAGGTCAAGATGACATCTTATTAAACTCTGTGTTCCTTTCTACGTATCTCTACCTCGATAGATACTCAGAAAATTCATTCACTGAATCCATGTTTGAATGACTCAGTGGGCCCCACTGAACTACAAATCTCATAAAATAAAAGTTAGCTACCCGTGATGAGTCATGAGCTGAGAAACTGAGCATCTGTCTGTAGAACTGGCCTCTGCATGGTCTCCTAGACTTGCTCTCTTATTTTTACTACTGTTCATTTGCATAGCAGTCAACATTTTACATAATATTTTCACATCCATTTTCTCACTTGATTCTCCATGGTTGGGAAATATAATCTTTTGCATTGGCTTGAAATTAATTTTCTATATGTATCATAAGCATATTTTGATTGCTTCTGATTAAGTTGTCAAATCAAAGAAGTCTTCTGAAATTAAACACAATATCCCTAGAGTAGAGGGTGTCGGCTCAGTGTGTCTTAGAGCTGGGTCCACATCTGTGAAACAGGGACACCAACCACCCGAGGTCCTCATCAGTTGTAAGAGAGACAATGGGTGCACACAGCACTTGGCCCAGAGCACACATTCGATAAAGACAATAAACATAGTCATTATTATTACTAATAATAGCAAGGTAAGAACTATCTTGTTGGACAGATTGGGACACCATGGCCCTGAGAAGCTGGGTTTAAGTGACCTTTCCAAGTCATAGAGTAAGCTTGCCTTCAGGCCAAACATGAAGGTCAGTGCTAGACCTTCAGTCTTCCCTAAGAGCATAATTCCTTACAGAATCCTGTTCATTCCCCACCCAGATCCGAATTCAAGCTTTAGACTAACCTTCCACACTCAAAAACTTACTGCTCCCTTGCTTTGAGTGGTTCATTTAGAAGTTCCAGTTCAACATTCCAATTTGAAAGACATGATGTTTTCCATTGGTTTGCAATTAATTTGCTGTAATTCACACCAGTGTATTTTGATTGCTTTTGATTAAGTTTAACAAACTAAAGAAGTTTGCCGAAATTAAACATCAAAGTACACAATCCTTTTTCTAAGGCGCCTCGTGCATAATTATCAGCCTTGTCATTCTTGCTAAATATATCCATTATGTGGCAGCTCCTATGCCTGGGTAGTGGTAATTAATACAGAATCCCAAAATCAATTCCGGAGAAATCCTCTAAAATCAAGGGAAGCTCATTTGCATAACTTCTAAAATGCATGAATGAATTGTTTTGAAACTGGGATGAAAAGGAAGGGATTTTTACAGGTCAGGGTTTCTTTGTAAAAATAAATAAATAAGCCCGGCTGCATACTTAATATTGGGTTTGTTGTAAAAGAAAAATAGGTCTTTGGTGGAAAGTCTGAATAAACAGGTAAATGGCTTTTTGGAGCCGTCACTTTGCAGACACACCTCACCAAAATTAATGGCTAATAATTAACCACCCAAGCAACTAATGTGCTGAAAAAGGTTCACAGGCAGCTTTGTAACATTGCTGAAAATGATGGAAATTAAAGTTAATATCGTTTTGTTAAATGTGGGAAACAATTTAGATATTTTTATAAGGGGAAAAAAAGGCCTCATCATGCCTCCAATTGTTTGTTTATTTCCATCAAGGGAAATAAAAGGGAAAACCCAGTGTTGGAACACAACACCCTGGCTGCAAAACTCTCTCTGCGGATTAGAAGCTAAGTGACTCCAAGGCATAGGACTTGATCTGCTGAAGCCTCCATGTCCTTGTTGAAAAACAGGACATCCAGCCTGGGCAACATAGCGAGACTTCATCTCTACACAAAAATCAAAAAATTAGCTGGGCGTGGTGGTGCGCACCTCTAGTACCAGCTACTTGGGAGGTTGAAGTGGGTGGATTCCTTCAGTCCAGGAGGTCGAGGCTGTGGTAAGCTATGATCCTGCGACTGCACTCCAGTCTGAACAACAAAGCAAGACCCCAAATCAAAAAAAAAGGGCCGGGTGCGGTAGCTCAGCCTGCAATCCCAGCACTTTGGGAGACTGAGGCGAGAAGATTGCCTGAGCCCAGGGACAATCCTCCTCTCTACAATAAATCACAAAAGCTAGCCAGGCATGGTGGAATACATCTGTAGTTCCAGGTACTTGGAAGGCTGAGGCGGAAGGATAGCCTAAGCCCAGCCAGTCGAGGTTGCACAGTGGCCGTGAGATTGCTACTACACTCCAGCCTGGGTGACAAGAGTGAGACTCCAACAAAAGGAAGGAAGGAAGGAAGGAGGGAAGGAGGGAAGGAAGGAAGGAAGGGAAAAAACAGGACACCCTGCTCATTCCTAGTTCATTCTGAGGGTTGGAGGATGTCACACACATGAAAACATCAGGGCAGGACCAGGTGCAGAGTGAGTGCCCAGTTAGTGCTTGTCCCCCACGGTGTCAGTCCCTCTGGTTGCAGCTCCTCTCCCTATGAATCAATTATTCATGATAATAATAAGAAACAGAATAACCAATATTTATCAAGAGCTTATCAGACCCTGTGCTAAGCACTTTTCTTGCATTATCGCTTTTAATCCCCACAATAACCCTAGGAGAAAGTTACTGTAGGGATCATCCTTTTCCAAAAGTTTAAACAACTTTTCTAATGAGGAAACTAAGCCTCGGAGACAGCAGCCAGCTAAGTGGCAAAGCTGGTTTCTGAACACACGGGCCCATGTATTTACTCATGGCATTATGTGGTGGCCCTGGGGTACAGATTTCCAACCTGGACATGCATGGATGAGCTTCAGGAGGCAATAAAATCTCTGAAACAATACAGGAAAATGTTAGTATATGCACATTTTGCAGGGAAGTGTCCAAAATATTCATCTACTTCCCAAAGGAGTGCTTGATCCCCCAAAAGTGAAGGGGTCTCATACTCAATATTTTCTTTCCTTTTTATTCTTTTTTTTTTTTTAATTTAAAGACAGGGTCTTCTCTGTTTCTGACTGGAGTGCAGTGGTGCAATCATAGCTCACAGTAGCTTCAAACTCCTGGGCTCAAGCCATCCTCTCACCTCAGCCTCCCTAGCAGCTGGGGCTACAGGCACAAACCACCGCACCCTGCAAATTTTTAAAATTTTTTTGTAGAGAGCAGATCTCGCTATGTTTCCCAGGCTTGTTTTGAACTCCTGGGTTCAAGTGACCCTCCCACGTCAACCTCTCAAAGTGCTGGGATTACAAGTGTGAGTCACTGCTTCCAGTCAATGTTTCCAGTTGAACCAAACCCCAATACCCAGACCACTTTGCTATTTGAAATGTGGTCTCAGTACCAGCAGCATCAGGATCACCCAGGAACTTGTGATCGAAGGCAAATCTTGGGCTTTAATGCAAACCCACTGAGTCAAAATCTTCCCAGGAGATTCCTGTGCCCTTAATCCAGCCCACAGGAACAAGGAGGACTGCCTGGAGGAAATAACATGTGAAATAAGCCCAAAAAGATGAGAAGGAATCAACCAAGTGGCAAAGAGGTAAAAGGGACATTGCCAGCAGAGGGAAACTTCCAGCCAAAGACATGAGAAAAGCAGGCTCATTCCTCACGAAAAGTTCACAGGCAGCTTTGTATCACTGCCAAAAATGATGGAAATTAAAGTATGGGAAATAATTTAGATTTTTTATAAGGAAAAAAAGACCTCATCATGCCTCGAATTTCACATAAGTTCTGGTGTGGTGCATTTGTCTACTTGCTCTGGGGGCCACAGGCAGGTTGCATTGCCAGTGTGTGCAGTGTGAGGCTAAACACAGAGGCAGGACGTACCCTTTCAGGCTGTACTATGAACTTAGAATTTATGCCATGCAGTGATAAGCCCCTGGGGGTGGATGTTTAGCCGGAGCGTAACGTGGCCAGATGCACATAATAGAACCTCAATCAGGTGGCGGAATGGAGGCTGGGCCCGAGGGGTAGGGACACGGCCAAGACTGGGAATGCGACGAAGAATCCAACCCTTATTTGCTCCCTCACAAACTTGCCCACACCGTGCCTAGTTCCTGCTGCCACATATCTGTTTGGGGAAGGCCTTCCGAGTGCCTTTGATATAACCAGACAAGTGATGAAGACCACAGCAGACAGTGTGAAACGATGCCAGCTCCCTGAGATCAGGCTTGCATCTGTCTCCTCAACCACGATGTCCCCAGACTTAGAAGAGTGCCTGCACTTAGTAAACGCTCAGTGCAGATTTGTCGAAAGAAGGAAGAAGAATGAGATGAAGTCAGGGCTTTTCCCAGGAGCGCCTAACTTTCCCCAGGACCCTGGAGTATAAAAGTGCATGGCCAGAGTGACCTTGTCGTCTCCCTGCAGGGTTGTCTGAAGGCAAAGTCACAGTGGAAACTCCCCAGATGTTCTGATGCGGTGCATTTGACTAGTTGACGGGTGCTACGAACTTGGGGTTGAAAGAGGGGAATCCGGAGAATCTTCACCGCCCCATCACCCCTGTGGCTGGCAGGCTGCAGCCTTGGGAGGCAGAATCACCATGGACCAGTTTTCCTTCCCTTCTCAGCCTCTTCCTTGGGCTCCCTCACCCTTGTGCCCATTAAGACAGGTCTATTTTGCACCTCTCATATGCTAGGCAGGGGAAGTCGAGGGCAAAGAGAATAATATAAAGAGAAGTGGGAGTCCCTCTCCTCGAGGGCCTGCGTTCACAGAGAGGATCATGGCATATATGTGAAGATAGTCGTGCTTTTCTCCCCTCCAAAGATTCTGAACACCAGCAGTTCCCCTGAGCTGCCTTGGAGGCCAGCTTCAAGGCTCACCTGCTCCATCTTCACTGCAGGAATGGGGGATGTTTAACATGAGGCTGACTGTTTTCCTCGGTCACCTACTATGCGGCCTCTGCCTAGCTAAGGCGGGAGATGGAGCTGGAACTCACTCCCTCTGCAAAGCTACATTTGCCCCCAGCATGTGTCCTGCTCTGGTCAGAGGGGCTGCCCTTCCTAACTCACAGAAAGATACCCAGCATGCTGATGGCAGCCCTGGATCACACAGAAGCTTTGTGAAAGACCAGCTCAGGACGCCACAAGGTGAATGAAAATGATGAGAAGAAATTTCATTTTGTGAGTGCCTACTAGGGGCTATGCACCATGCCACATACCATGTGGGTATTATCCAATTTAATTATCACAAAAACCAGTGTACTCCAAATTTTTTAGTCTCTATTTATAGACAAAAAAATTTGAGACTCAGAGGGGTGGAATGGTTCCCAAGTTATGAATGGCTGTAGGGTATAGCTAGGACCAAATCTGGATCAGTCCCACCCAACCCCAGCTTCTCTCTCCCACTCAGTGAGGCCCACTTCACCCTGCCATTTCCTCTTTTCTCTTTTATAGTAAATACTGAATGAGAAAGTAAAATCAATGAGAAATAATAAGTGTTAAAAAATGGTGCCATAAAAAGACAGACTTAAAAAACAGTAAAAACAAGAGTATGGCTTTAAAAAATGATTGGCCAAGATCATCACCAGGGACCAGGAGGGGAGATTTGTCTACATTTTTAAATGTCAAACAATAAAACTGTGCCCAAGAGGCAAGTCCAAGGCCCCTTGTAGACGGCATGTGTTTTCAAAGATGGAGGAGGTTTAAGAGATTGGAAGTTAGTTTCTGTGTTCCCCTTATCCTGGTGGGCAAAATCAGCATGTGTTGAAGTAGTGCCGGAGGACTTCCTGGAGGAGGTGGCATTTTTAGCTGAGCTTTGAAGTTGGGCTGTGGTTTGGAAAGGAAGTCTCCTCAGGAGAGAAGAACTAAACAAAACAAAGGCATGGAGACAAGAGATGATGCCGAATTTTGGAGGAATTGAGTGACAATCAGCATGACTGGAACAAGATGCTACCCTGGGGGAAGGGTGACACAGAGGGGTCCAGGGTTGGTTTGGGACCAGCAAGGCAGCATCTCAACCCAGTCAGGGGTCTGGACAGAGATCAGATAGCTCTCTCCCACAGAACAAAAAGGACGCGCTAACAGGCCACCCCAGGAAGCCAAGAGGTCACCTGTGGCTCTGTCCCAGCTGGGGAGTGGTGGGGGAGCTGAAGGGCAACATCGCGGACTCAAGGTCACAAATCATGTGAGAGGCTTAAGCAGGGCCAGACCCCGAGGGAGCTGAGTCCTTTGCTGCATAAGGATCTGGCCCAGTTTTGCTTCCCCGGAGTGCCTATGTGTCACAAGGATGGAAAGCTCCTTTGCAGAGGAACAATTCTTGGCAGGAAGTGAGAAGTCTGGCGGGGTTGCTGACTGGCCTGTCCTCTGACCAGGGGATGAACCAGGGAGTCAACTCAATGATGACAATTTGAGTGGGGGAGGGGAGGGGAAGAGCGAGCGCATGGGGGTGATGGTGGAGAAGGGACAGAGGGAAGAACGTCCCTAGTAACTAGGGGTGGACTTCCAGCAGGCGAGGGTCCTACAGGTAATACACAAGCTCCAGGCCCTGCAGAAGGGATCCCCTCTTCCTTCCCCACAGCTCACACACACACCTGCCAACATACTCATTCATTTGTTCAGAAATACACACAATATAGACACACACTCAATCCCACGCAAAGACCTTCACATACAAAGATGCCACCCACATACACACTCACACGTGCATGATCAGTCAAGCTTCAGCTCAGATTAGTGACATACTCAGCGGCCTCAGCAAAATCAGTAAAAAAATAAATTAAAAAAGGCAATGCAGTGAGTTTTTCACAAGGCTGTATGCATTCAATTTAAAGGACTGTGTATGTCATTCTGAGCTTGTGGTCCCTCTCTCTTCTTTGGTTTGGGACAGCGAATGTTAAAGTGTCCTTTCTTTTCGGGAAGGGTGATGGCAACAGATAGAAAGGAATTTTCTTCATGTCATTTCTTGGCAAACCACAAAGCTGGTACCCCTATATCAATTTCCAACTATTACTTTTTCTTCTGGTCTGTGAACTCCAAAGCCAGGAAATCACTGCCCTAGGTTAAACCACAGTTTCTAGAGCAAGCCAAGCCCCTCCTGCCTCCAGGCCTTTGTGCTAGAAGCACGTTTCGCCCTTGTCTTCTTAAACCCGGACTTGGCTGACCCTCTCTGATTGTTAATTCCCTCCCATGTCCTTAGCTTGATGTCCTTCCCCTGGGAAACTCCTTTGGGCTCTGTGCCCTGGGAGCTCAGCCCTCTATACCCACATCAGCCCTCTATACCCACCCTCCTCCTATGTAAGGAGTGGAGGTCCCAGAGAGTTCGCAGTGATGAAAAGTCCTTTTGATGGCAAAGGTCTTAGTCTCTCACAATGATACAGCCAGTCTATTAGCAGTCTGACCTCCACACAGTGCTAAATCCAATCTCCCTCCATGCATAGCAGATCCCTTAATGGCATCTTGGGCAGATTCTATAACTTTCTGGTCAATTTTGATTACTAAAGCATTGGTTCATCTTAAGCTTCAATCTGGGTCTATTTTAAAACTCTCCCCCTCCCCAGTCCAGGGCAGGCTTTGGTTCAGGACCTGAAGAAGTGAGAGGATGTGGCCTGGTCTTCTATGTTTCCTTTTGCCTCTCCCTAGAGTCCTGGATGGAGGGGTGAGGACTACTTCAAGGTTCCCTTTCACTCTTCTTGCGTATAGGGGTGGGGAGGCAGAATGAGAGAGAGCATCTTTTCGACTGGCTGCCTTCCAACAGCATAGAGGTTATTAAGAACCATAATGCGTCTTCACCAAAATCCGCATATTGAAACCCTAACACCCAATGTGACTGTTTGGAGATAGGGCCTGTGAAGGAGTAAATCAAAGTTAAATGATGTCATAGGATGGGGACCTAGTCCCACAGGGCTGATATTCTTTCAAGAAGGGAAAGAGACAACAAAGATCTCTTTCTCTCTCTCTGAACACAGAAGAAAGGCAATGTAAGCACGTCATGAGAAGGCGGCTGTCTGCAAACCAGGAAGAGATTCCTCACCAAAAACCAACCTTGCCCACACGTTAATCTTACACTTTCAGCTTCCAGAATCATGAGAAAATAAATGCCTGCTGTTTAAGCCACCCAGTCTGTGGTATCTTGTTATGGTAGCCTGAGCTGACGAAGGCAGGGGTCTCCTAGGTCTCTCTCTCTCTCTCTCTCTCTCTCTCTCCCTCTCTCTCTCTCTCTGCCATAGGCTGGCTTCATGAGCTGTAGGCAACTTTGCCTGAGTGTTCAGTTTTCTTAGGGCATTTCATGCCACTAGGGTCCCTTCTGGGTTACAAATGGGTGCACTGAGGTTAGGGACAATTCTACAACATCACATGGCATGGATTAAAGAGTAGGCTTTGTTGCAGAGAGGGAAAATTTACAAGCCTAAATTGACCAGAGATGAGAAGTTATGGGTCCTCTTCAAACAGCCCACAGAGGTGCCCAGGCTGGATCTGGAAATGTGGTCTCAGTGGGCACAGCCCTGCCCTCCATATCTGCTCTCCCTTTGACTTGGGTAGGTATGGGGCAACACGGTCAGTGGTAAAAGAGTCAGATTACTCTAGTGCCACGTAAGCTGGAGAGTGCCTACTGTTTTCAGGACTGACTGGGGAAGCCAGAGACCCAGCACCTTAAGAGCTCCTGGAATCATTTTCTCAACAGTCCTGCTTGCTACGCTGTGGCCAGCACCCAGACTCACCTGAATCTCCACTGCTGATGACAGGGAGGGTAGGAAGAGCTTCTTTCTACACACCTAGGGTCATATCCTCAACCTTTTCCCTAGAGGGAATCCCCTCCCTGAGTTCCCACCTCCTGTCCTACCCTCCAAGGTCCTTCACACTGAACCATGGGACAGGGCAGTCATCACACCTTCTGTCAAACAGAATTCCATCCGTCCATGAGTACTCTTCCTCCTGCCACTCACAGCAGCTTCAGCCCATCTCCATCCCCCAGAGACTCCCGGGAAGAGCAGGCATCAGGATTTGAGTTCTTGCTCACCTCCAACTCACAACAACACACCCCAGCTGCCTCACATCCATTCCAGTGACATGCCTTGGGTGAGTCTGCCAGCTCCTCAGTTCAGCAGGAATCCTGAAGGGGAGGGAGCATGCACAGACCCACTTTCTGTGAGTGCTGTCTTATCCCTCATCACTGACTTTGGAAGGGGAAGCCCTCTCATCCACCAGACATAAGGAGAAGACAACAGCCACAAAACTCACAGATCAACGAGTCACAACTCCCCAGAGTCTCCTCAACTCATGGCCTGGAAGGGTGGAGGCTGGGACTATGACTGGTATCGGCAACTGGAGGAGTGTCTAGACAGATTCAGGCCCAAGTCAGCAATTCTGAGCACCAGTAGAAGTCCCACTGGACATCTCATTACAGGGGATCTCTGGCAGAGAGATGAACCACTGAGAAGAGGCTTGGAGGATACCACTCAGATCCCACCTGCTCCCAACCATCCCTCAAGGACTGGCCCAGCCTCCACAGACCTCTGGAACCCACTCTACACCCTCTTATCTGCCAGGGGTATAAGTGCTCCCATCAACTGGACAGACCCTAACCCAAGGAAGACTGATGAAAATACAAGTATCTATCTGGGCACGGTGGTTCACACCTATAATCTCCGCATTTTGGGAGGCTGAAACAGGAAGATCACTAGAGCCCAGGAGTTTGACACTAGCCAAGGCAACATAGCGAGACCTTGCCTCAAGCAAAAATAAAAAAATTAAAAAATTAGTCACGCATGGTGGCCCATGTCTGTAATCCCAGCTACTCATGAGCCCTGGAGGTCATGATTAAGCTACTGTACTTCAGGGTGGCAACAGAATGAGACCCTACCTCAAAAAAAAGAACACAAGTACCTATGTGTTATGAGCTAAATCATGTCTCCTACAAGTTGGTATTTTGAAGTCCTAACCCCCAGTACCTCAGAATATGACCGTATTTGGTGATAAGGCCTTTGAAGAGATGATTAAGGTAAAACAAGTTCATTAGCATGGGTTCTGTTCCAAAGTGACTGGTGTACTCATAGGAAGAGGAGACGAGGACATCGACAAGCCAAAGAGAAGGTCAGAAGGAGCCAATCCTGCCAACACTTGGACCTCAGACTCCCAGCCTCCAGAACTGAAGACTGTTTCTGATGTTTAAGACACCTGAGCTGTGGTACTTTGTTATGATGTCCTGGCCTCGTGGTGGGAGAAGGCCTCACATCCTTTTACTCACTTTACCTCACTTGAGCCTCATAAGTGCCCCATGAGTAGGAGAGCAGGAATCACTGGCCCCATTTCAAAGTTGAAGAATTTTAGCCATTCTTGGAAAACACTAGGCCCTCCAGAATCCTGGTCAAGCGTCCCTGCCTCTTCACCACATTTCCTGCCTATTGGCCTCAGCCTGGATATGCCATGCTTCTGTGCCATAAGGGCTCAGGCCACCTACCTGGCACCCGCCAGGCATTGGAGAAGGCTCAAGGCCATCTTGGTCTGGCAAGATACCACCCTCCCTTATCCTGCACCATCCCCACAGGTCCCCTGCTCTTTTATACCACCCCAACTTCCCTCAGCTGTCAGCTACTCTGGTTCCAGATGCCATCATCTCCCTGGACATCTATGTCCACCAGTCACATCAACCTACAAGTGGCTTGGTTGTTGACAACAGGCCGAGTCATGTGTCCATGGAACAGCTGTATGCTGATGGTTTAGCTAAGAGATGGGGGAAGTGAGGAAGTTCAGTAACTGAGAGAGATACCTGCATCACCAACCCAAGGGTTTGGCAAAGGAGAGAAAACAGGGGGGGTGCCCAGCAGGGTATCAAGGGAAAAGAGAAGAAGAGGGAAGAAAAATCAAAAAAGAAGAGAAAGAAGAAAGAAAAGAGGAGAGCAAAGGAGAGAAGAAGAGGGAGGTGAAAGAGAACCAGCAGTATCAGGCTGTCCCTGGTGGGGAAATCCAACAAAGTAGAGCAAGAAATGTTCTCCGCACCCTATTCCAGTGGGTGTTACTTCAATCTGTAACATGCAAGGAAACTTTCTGGTCTTTAGTAGTTACAAATCACCAGAGGAAATATCACTCTGTGTCTCCCCTCACCCTTTCTCTTAGTATCTGCAGTGGACTGAATGCTTATGTTCCCCAAATGTCATTCG
>CAUYQG010220089.1:0-10886 GCA_963574415.1 Tarsius wallacei | reverse complement strand
TTTAAACAACAAAAACCCAAAGTATTCTCCATTTGATGCAATACACCCATGGAAACACTTTTTCCACTGCTCAAAACAGTTTTTGAACTCATCAATTTTGATGCCTTTTGGTGCTTATGCCATTTTTTGTTTCACCTCTTTCACATCGGCAAAACATATCTCTTTGTGGACTTTTTTTCATCCGAGAAACAAAAACAAGTTACTCGGAGTCACATCAGGTGCATATGAAGTGTGGGTCATGGGGGACATTTCATTTTTGCCAAAAACTGCTGAACATTCAAGGTGGTGTGGGCAGGTGTACTTGTAAATCATGAAATGGGAAAACATGTTGAAAGAACATCCCAAAAAATTCCCCCAAAAAACCAAACAAATTTCACTGAAGACGAATGCAGCTGCTCACAGCAATGCTAGCTGGTACACAGATGCTGATAGGTTTCTGGAATACTTACTTACCAGAGGAAGCCTGTGCTACAAGGGGCCTGCCCTTCAAAAAAATAATTCCACTTTTTTGATCCCCCTTGTATGTGTGTGTGTGTATACATATCACACACACACACGTATATTCATTAGCTCTTGCGTGTGTGTGTGTGTGTGTGTGTGTGCGTGTGTACATATATATGCATGACTTAAAACAGTGATTTGCACATAGTGGGTATTCAGCAACTGTTAGCTGTCTTTGTTGCCACCTACATCTCTTACTGAATTCTCAAAAGTATGAAACAGATACTATTACTGGCCTCATTTAACAGATGTAGACACTGAAACTTATAGAGTTTAAGTCTTATAGAGGTTAAGTCTTGCTGGCCAAAGAACACTCATTGGGTAAACAGGCAAGCTAAAATGTAATGCTAAGGCTTTATTATGGCAAAGTGCATGCTCTTAATGTATACACTATACAGCCTCACAAACCAGTATTTGGACCAGATTTGTCCTGGTCCAGGATTTGGTCCTCAGTTCTGCACGCTTAAATATGCAACCTGTTAGTATACCACTAATGAACTTACTAAATTCACAGAGACCAATGCATAAGCCAGAGAAAACTGACCCTGTGCAGGCCTAGGCTTTATTTTCTATTTGCATGAGTCAGATATTTTTCTATGGAAAGTTATAAAAGCCTAATTTAAGTTGGCTTATGCAAAACAAAATAAAATAAGATAAAAATTGCTGGTTTTCACTAGAAAGAACAGTGCTATGTTTAGAGATAGATAGATTCAGACATTTAGATTAAATAGTGTAGATACTAACCTATCTTTTGGCATTGTTTTCCTCTGCATTGGCTTTATTCGTGGGCAAGTAAATATGGCAGACTTGGCCATACATAACTCTAGGCTTGTATTCTAGCAATTTAGCAACTCAAGCATAACGTGCATGTCTCATTCCAAATATTTGCAGATGGTTCTAGAAAAAATCCTGGGACTGATTCTCACTGATCTAGATTTGGTCACATTCCATCATGAAACCCATTTGATTTATTTCAGCCCAAGTCATGTTCCTAGTCTTGTATCTGGAAAGATGAATAATATTTCCACAAGCATGAATTGAGGGAAATGAAAATGTTCTCTCCAAAAAAGGCTGAATGATTGCCAGTTAGACAAACCAATACAAAACAAAAACAAAATGTGCCCCCCAAAATCCAGGTGTCTATATAGTCTGGTATACAACTCTGAAATATTTAGACTGAGGATGGAGCTTTTCCCAAGGTGAGAAGTTGTGCATGGAAAGTTCACAGATGGTTTGTGTATTGAATGGTGTTGAGATGTGAAACTCTCTAGGATAAGGTCATGCCTATAATAGTGGTTGGGAAGATGGAGCCTGTGAACCAGGGAACCATCTATCTCCTCATCCCCATTAGTGCTGGGACTACCTTGTCGACTTTTTTGTCTCTTTGTTCTACCAGTTTTTATGCTCCTTGCTAACTGTGTGAGCCAGTTTTCTCCAGAGAAGCAGAACCAAAAGGACATATATATCTGATACACACACACGTGTACATACACACATATACACACACACATGTATAGTCACGTGTTACTTAATGATGGGGATATATCTTGAGAAATGTGTCATTTGGTGATTTCATCATTGTGCCAACAATACAGAGTGTACTTACACAAACCTAGATGGCATGGCTTACAAACCTCTACAGTATGTTACTGTACCGAATACCACTGGCAATTATAACAAAGTGTCAAAGTATTTTTGTATCTAAACAGAAAAGTTATGGTAACAAATACTGTATAAAAGAGAAAAAATGGTACACTTACGTGGGACCCTTACCATGAATGGAGCTTGGGAGACTGGCAGTTGCTCTGGGTGAGTCAGTGGATAAGTGGTGAGCAAATGTGGAGTCCTAGGACATTACTTTTCACTTAGGCTACACTACACTTGTAAAAACTAGTTTTATTCTTTTAAATGATAAATTAACCTTAGCTTATTGTAACTTTAAAAAAATTAAATTAATGACTCTTTTGTAGCACTTAGCTTAGCATGTCACTTAATGATGTAAGCATGTAAGTTCATTGTATAGCTACAGAAAATAATTTTTTCTTTGTATTCTTATTTGATAAGCTGTTTTTCTATTTTAAAAGTGCATTTGTTTACTTCTACTTTAAAAAACTTTTTGTCAAAACAAAGAACAGACACACATTAGCCAAGATCTACACAGGGTCAGGATCACCAAGATTACAGTCTTCTACTTCCACATCTTGTCCCCTGGAAGGACCTCAGGGACAATAACCTGCATAGAGTTGTCATCTCCTATGATGACAGTGCCTTCTTCTGGAATACCTCCTGAGGGACCGGAAAGAGGTTGTTTTATAGTGAATTTCTTTTTGTTTTTTAATAAGTAGAAGGAATACAGTCTAAAATAGCAATAAAAAGTATAGCACAGTAAAATCTTACATTAGTAACAAAGTCATTTATTATAATTATCAAGTGTTATGTACTGTTCAAAATATTGTATGTGCTATACTTTTATATGACTGGCAGAACAGTTGGTTTGTTTATGCTGGCATCACCACAAACATATAAGTAATGGATTGTGCTACAACATTACAATGGCTATGGGATCACTAAGTGATAGGAATTTTTTAGTGCCATTACAAACTTATGAGACCACTGTCATATTTGAGGTCCATTGTTAATCAAAACATTGTTATGACATACGTGACTGTATATATAAATACACATACACACAAAGAGATTTGTTATAAGTATATGGCTCACATAATTATGGAAGCTGGCAAATCCCAAGATCTGCAGGGTAAGTAGGCACATTGGAGACCCAGAAGAACTGATGGTTTAGTTCCAGAACAAATTTGAAGGCCCCAAACAAGGAGAAACAATGGTTTAGCTCTAGTCCAGAGGTTGACAGACTCAAGACCCAGAAAGAATCAGTGTTTTAATCTGAGTATGAAGACAGAAAAAAGCTAATGTCTCAGTTCAAAGGGACATTATAAGACAGAAAGAATTCTCTCCTAAGTTGAGAAAGGTCAGACTTTTTTTTTTTCTATTTGGGTCTTCACTTGATCAGATGAGGCCTCTCCCCACACACATTATGGAGGGGAATCTGCTTTATGCAGTCTACCGATGCAAATGTTAATCTCATTTAAAAACATCCTCACAGGAACATCCCAAATAATATTTGACCGAACATCTGGGCACCTCATAACCCAGTCAAGTTGGCACATGAAATTAACTATCACACTAATCAATTCTCTCTTTTGCATAGATAATAATGAACAAGGTTCAGTTCCTAAATAATAGTTACATCTGTCCTTATAAGATTAAAAACAGCAGGAATGGAACCAGGGTGAGATGATCAAGGTGTCAAGGATGCAAAGTTTAAGGAAGGACTCACTCTTGGGTTCAAGCAAGCATGAGAGTGTGTGCCTCCTAAAATTTGTGAACTGAATGCAATGCTTGTCTTACAATAGTCCCAATCCTGGGTCAGAGGATGGGTCTTTCTAATTCAGTGTTAATCAAACTTTACTTAAGGGATAGTTAGTAAATATTTTATGCTTGTAAGGAATATAGGCTCTACTACAACTACTCAACTCTGCTGTTGCAGCATGCAGGTACATATACAATATGTAAATGATAGACATGCCTGTGTTATGACATCTTATTTATGGAATCAGATGGTCAGCCCACAGGTCGTAATTTGCCAGTTCTTCCTCTAATGCTTTTGGATGATTCTTTTCCCAGCCTTGGACAGTTTCTTCACGTGCATGGACTTATCACTACTTAACATTAATTTGGAGAGTCTCTGCAGATTTTTAGAGTTTTCTGTCTGTATCACTCTCTTCTCTTCAGCACTCTTTCTTGCAAACTCTAGTTAACTTGGCGTCTTTGAACTTCCAACCTCATCTCTTCAATTTAGGGACCCCACTGGGCTTTAACTGAATTTGTTCTCCTTGTGCCATGGCCTGTTCTTTGACAGACATCTGATAGTGTAAGTGCTTGACATTTTATATATTTTGTCCAGTCTTTGATTCTACACCTTGGTCCAAAATGGAAATCTCTAGTATAGTCAGGCTTTGGTATCTGCAGTTTCCACATCTGTGATTCAACCAACTGCTGATCAAAAATGAATAAATAAAAATAACCAACAATAAATAACAATGCAAATAAAAATCAAAACAATATAACAACTATTTACATGGCATTTACATTGTGTTAGGTTTTATCACTAATCTAAAGAGGATTTAAAGTATACAGGGAGATATGCTAGGTTATATACAACTATTATGCCATTTTACATAAAGGACGTGAGTATCCATTAACTTTGGTATTTGCAGACAGTCCTGGAATCTATCACCCATGGATATTAAAGGACAACTTTATTACTGTTTTAAATTAGATTGCACTATCTTATTTTCTTATAAATAGAAACAAAAGTAACTTATTTGTGCAGAAACAAACATATTAAGAATTCATTATTTAATTTTATGGATTTACCAAGTTATCATAGACTTCCAAAAAAATCTCAATTTTATTATTTATATAATGAGTACAATAATATCTCTTTCACAACATTGTTGGAAAATTTAAATGAAAAATAAATGAAAAAGCACTTAGCATGATACATATGTCTTACTCATAGACATTCAGGTGTTATTTATTTTTTAAGTATGCTTGGGTCAAGGGAGATGTCTTAAGATAAATTTTAAAAATACATTGACTTGAATGAAAATCATGTGTTACATGCCAGCTCTAAGCCCATCATGCCTCCTTTTCTCTTTCTGACTTTCCTTTCTATGATTTTTCTTTTCTTTATTCTGTCCCAATCCTCTTGTCCTCCTTGCTATTCCTGAAGCATACCAAACACACTTCAGGGCCATTGACCTTGCTATTCTCTCTGTTTCTCCTCCAGACACATGTATGGTTTCTTCTGTATGTTGCTAAGGTTTTGTTTTTACTTAAATGTATCATCTCAGCACTTCCTTCCCTGGGCTTTTAAAAAATACATCTGATCTTGCTTCTTGTGGTCCCTATTCCTTCTCCCTACTTTATTTTTTTTTCATGGCATTTAATGCCACATAACACACTATATGTTAACTTATTTTATTTATTGTCTCCCTCAGTGCAACTAAACTATAGTTTCAAAAGAGGGATTTTGGGTTTGATTCATCAATCATGTGCCCCAACACTTAGAGTCATGCATAACATGTAGTAGGTGCTCAGAATATATTTGTATTTTGAGTATATAATACAGTAACCTCATATTACTCTCTCCATACTCTGTGAAGATTAAACCTCCCTTAAAATAAATGAAAAAGAATTTGTAACTTTAAATTCTGAAAAGGAATGAGAAGCTGCACCAAGATGTCAATTTAATGTGGCAGGACATGAAATTTACAAGATGGAAGTTAAATTAAGTTAAAAATGATATATGTGTGTAATTCTAAAGCTATAACATATTGCCAAATTTGAATAATATTTAAAACTCTTGTGGAAGATTGCTATATCCACCATCTACCATAATATAGAGCTACCATGATTATTTAGTCAGTGTGAATCCATTAAAACTGTTTCAGTAAGGAAGGAAAAATATTGCTGTAGTGAAATGCGTTCTGGGAGACTAATTCTTGAACATGTTAAAGAAAGTGGACGTGCGTGCAGTTTTAGAATGCATTAGTAAAGAAAGGAAATTCATAAAGAAAAACATATTCTAGGCCCTAAATAAATATATGTGCTACTGGTAAGCTTAGCATTTGACAAAGCTATGGTTTTGTATTGACTTTAATTTTTGGTTTTAAAAATTGCTAATAGAATGAAGTAAAAAGTTGCATCGCTCTCCTTTGCCAAAGGCACACATTTAAATAGAATGACAAAATGCGAAGCAAACTTCAAGGTGAACTTTGGAATTGCAGAATATGCAGGAAGTTACCATGAATTGATGTGCCAAGCTAGTTAGTATTCCCAGCCCAGTGTCTACAATGTTACCTCTTGTCTTGTGATTCTGGAACTGTTTAATTGAAAATGCCTGTGCTTTCTGTCCTGAACAGAGCATAAGAAATAAAGGAGTCAGTGACTTATAGAATGCATGATCAATTTCTTGTTGATAATATCAAACAAATGAAACAGCTGAAAGGGGAAAATATATAAGCAATCTGTCTTGGAGGGGGCAGAAATAGGGAAAAATTTAATAAGCTCTAGAAAGCATTCAGAGCACCATGAATAAGGCATCATAAAGCTTCAAGTATGCTTATGTGTGGCACTATTATTGGGTTTGTGCTAGCAATTTATGTCAAGCAAAAAATTAACATTGGACAATACATTTTTCTTGGATATTATCTTGCAACTGTACTCACTGTGTTAACTTGCATTTTTCAAGCTACTTCTGGTCCAACAATGTTAATTTAATCAGAGAGAAATCCACTAGAAATAAATGTATAATAACTGAGAAATGAGATTATTAATGTTTTGGGGGAGACAGAAAGTAGGTAAAATTACTGCTAAGAGAGTTAGTAGGCCTCCTGAGATGTTATTTTTTACTTTGTTGTTCCTAGGTATAAGCAGTAATAATTGTGCTACCCATGTAAGTTTTCACTGACCTGGCTTAAATTTTCCAATGCAAGAGTTTTTTTCTGGCTAAGATAGAGAAATGGTTGCACTTAGAAAATCTAGGAGTTCCATCTAACAGTGGAAAAGGCATAGACACTCTGTTTGTCTTTCTCATGTTTACAAGGGGCTTTAGAAAAGGGTTTGGCAGGGCCAAATAAGAGAAACAAAATCCTCTTTGACTGCAGACACTTCTTCTTTGTTCAATTTTTGTGATGAATGGTATACTTGTTGTACGTGGTTGCTTCACAGAAACGTATTAGCGTTAGGTGCTGATATAGTAATCAATAGAAATTCTGAATCCAAACATCCCTTTAAAAATTCTCATCCAATTTAATAGCAGATAAAATTGGCCTTTTTCTTCAAGTTTTTAGTTCAGCTTTATTCGTGTTTTTTTGGTAGTAGCTTGTGTCCTACAATGTAAGAATAAGTAAGAGTCTGTATTTTTATATTGATTTATGCTTATATTTCAGTTCTCACTCTCTAGGCTATGCAGCTTTGGGTCTAACTACTTGTGAGGAAATGAAAGTAGGAAAAGATGAAGATTACAATTGGGGGAGAGAAACCAACTGGGAGATGTCAGCGAGAGGTGAGGGCTAATTGCCCAGGTAAGGTGACAGGGAGGTAGGAGGAGCCTAAAAGTCACAAAGGATGAATCTATGCTTCAGGACTTCATGGGAGCAAGAATGAATACAGAATAGAAGTAAAAAAAAAAAAAAAAATCAAAGTGAATCAAATCCAAAAAACCATCTGATGTTGCTACATAGCAAGGGTGTGTACAAGGAGATTTGTGAGAATGTTGTAGTTGGTAGTTGGTAGTATCTAGCTGGTAATTTTTTCATTGGCTTCATAAACAGATATCTCTGTGCCTGTAGGGCCCTAAAGATATCCCTTGTTTTCTTGACATCATCTAGTGAGGTAACAGAACCTCCAGGACCATTCTTCTAAGTTCTTTGCCCACCTAGTTCCTGGGTGACTCAGGTTCCTTCTTTGCTTTTCTGTGTCACAGGTATGATCTATATAACATTTGGGAACTTATTTTAGCAGCAGCTACTTCAGAATTTATTTCTTGACTTTGCTGCTTGTGATGGTTTACTTTATTTTCTTTTAATTTTTTGAGTCGGAGTCTCACTCTGTCACCCAGGCTGGAGTGCAGTGGCACGCTCACAGCCACCACAGCCTCTACCTGCTAGGCTCAGATGATTCTTCCACCTCAGCCTTCCAAGTAGCTGAAACTACAGGTGTGTGCCTGGTGAATTTTTTGATTTATTATAGAGATGAGGTCTCGCCAAGTTGCCCAGGCTGATCTGGAGTCCCTGGGCTCAGGCAATCCTCTTGCCTTTGCCTTCCAAAGTGCCAGAATTACAGGCACCCAGCGGGATGGTTAATTTTAGATGTCTGCTTGACTGAATTGAACGATGCCTAGATGGCTGGTGAAACATTGCTTCTGGATGTGTCTGTGAGGGTGGTGTTTCTAAAGGAAATTAATGTAGGAGTCAGTGAACTGAGAGAGGAAGACCTGTCCTCAAAGTTGGGGCCCAGCTAGGACAAACCAGCAGAGGAAGGGGGCTTTCTCTCCCTTTTGGAGACGACACTCTTACTCCTCCTACCTTTGGACATCAGACTCCTGATTCTTTGGCTTTTGAAATCTAGGACTTGCATTAGCAGCCTCTTGGGGGGTGGGGAGGGGAGGGTGGTTCGGGCTTGACTGGGAGCTGCACTATTGACTTCCCTAGTTCTGAGGCTTCCTTCTGACTTGGACTGATCCATGCTGTAGGTGTTAAGTCAACACTGTTGACTTCTTTGGCTATTTATTTGGCTGACAGTGGGTTTATTGGGACTACTCAGCCTCTGTGATCCAGTGAGCAAATTCCCTCCAATGAATCCCCTTCCATATATCCTACTGGTTCTGTCTGGAGAACTCTGACCCACACACCACTCTTGTTCTTCCCTTTGATCACACACTCCCACTTTTGTGCCTCATCTCTGTCCTTCCTGAGATTGGGGAGGGTTATAACCTGACCTGTGATTATAACTAATTACTAGGTTCCAGAACTGACAGCTCTTAGATTTCAATGTCTTTGAACTGTTTTTAGACTTGTATTTTTATACATAGATTTTAGAATTACTTTAATAATTTAAGGAAAAATTCTATGTAATTTTCATAGAGATTGTCTGGACCAAAGCTAAGATGAGTCAAGTGAGGCGAGTGAGGCATTTACCTCAGGTGCGAAATATAAGGAGTTGCCAAACATATTCAATAATCAAGATAAATAATATTTTGATAAAATATTTAGTAAAAAGATGCAACTATATAAAGAATTTAGATAAAGACAGGCTTGGCCACAGTGTCGTGCCAAGCCATATTAGGAACAGAGGTGAAATGTAAAACCAGGACTGACCTTGTCTTTTAATCTCAGTTGAAAATTTTTACATTTTGTTAATCATTGATTTTTTTGCATTAAGTTTGATTTTTTTTTTTTTAAATCCCATTAATCTATGACTTATCTTGAGATTTTTGATAGCCTTTAAAATTTTGCACACTAGTCGAGGTCCTCACTTGCCTCACTCCCCTTACTCTAGTGCTGGCCCTGGAAAGTACAATACATTTATGTGTGTTTTAGGAAAAATTAATAACTTTTGTTGTTTTTAGTGTCTCAGTCATGAATATGGTACCTGTCCAGATCTTCTACGTCCTTCAACATTTTGTATTTTTCTCCCTGAAGTGCTTGCATACTTAAAAAAATTATTTCTCGTGCCTTATATTTCTTGCTCTTTTGAATGGGTTTTATTTGTAAAAGATTATTTTTGCAACTTGTGCCCATATTCATGCATCCACTTCTTCTTTCATTCGATAAACAAGTATTGATGCCTTCTGTGTGTTGGGCATTGTTCTAAGTGCTTTGATATAGCAGTAAACAAAACTAGTGAAGGAAGACCAGAAATAATCAAATAAGTCAATAAAAGGAAAAGGTCAAGCAATAAAAAGCGTTATGAAAAAACTAAAATCGGATGGATTAACAGAAAATGACTAGGGGAGTGTGTGGCTAAGATTGGGCTGCCTGAGTAAGTTACATTTAAGTTGAGACCTGAATGACAAGAAGGTGCATTTCTGAAGGTCTAATAAAGATGAGTTAAGCTCCAGAGGACAGATGAGTAATATCGGAATGGAATTTAGATATCTTCAACCTTTACTTCCTTAGGCTTACTTCCTTCTCTAGAACCCCAAACTGCTTTTTTTTATTCTGTTTTTCTCTTCTTCTACTTATTCACCAACTTAATTACTAAACCAGAAACATTTATTAACACCATTCCCACTTTTGGCACTAAAATATCTTTGAAAATTAAATTATTATTATACTAGCAATGAAAAATTGGAAATTGAAATTTAATGAGTACCGACAAGAAAATAAAACACTTACATATAAATCTTATGAAATATGTTTAAGATCTGTATACTAAGAACAAAAGTATACTGATGAAGGAAATCAAAGAAGCCCTAAATAAATGGAAGGTATGTCATACGTATAGACTGGAAGACCTAATTTTGTTCGGAACTCAATGCTTAGTCAAAACCCTAGCAAGACGTTTTATATAAATTTTTTTTTTTTTTTTTTTTTTTTTTTTTTTTTTTTTCTGAGTTGGAGTCTCACTGTTGCCCAGACTGGAGTGCAATGGCCGCTCCTGGCCACCGCAGCCTCGACCTGCTGGGCTCTGGCGATCCTTCCTCCTCAGCCTTTCAAGTAGCTGGAACTACAGGCGCATGCTACCATGCCCGGCTAATTTTTTGATTTATTGTAGAGATGAGGTCTCGCCAAGTTGCC
>CAUYQG010220084.1:0-39137 GCA_963574415.1 Tarsius wallacei | reverse complement strand
GATTACCGGCTGAGCCACCAAGCCCGGCTTCCTTATAGTTTAATAGGAGGCTTGAGACCTGTTTACAAATAACCATTATGCAGGAAGAACAGTGCTTGGTGCCAAAGTAGATCCAGTACCAAAGGAAGTGCAGAATTAGGGGAGCTGCCAAAAGTGTTCCCTGACCCTACAGGTCAGAGCTGGCCCCAGAAATCAGAACCTGTGTAACGTGCTTTTGCCAGGCTTCTGTGCTCGCAAACCCCAAGTCATTGGCCACCACAAATGTCTGTACAGTTTCCATGAACCCTGGGTATGGGGACTCCCGATCTTGGTGATTTTGGCTGCAAGCCCTGGCACTGGCCCCTAGAGATAGCACTAGGCCCTTATCTCTTTGTACCGTCTTGAACTTGGGACTGCCCTGTCAGCATGACCAATGTTGATCCCCAGTATTTAAACCCTGAGTCCCTCACTGGGTTCAGGTGGGTGCAGAATCCATATCTTCTTTGAGTGGTCATTGTGTCACAAGAAACTGCCATTAGAGAGACCCAGCAGGCCCCAGGACTCTACTGGCCTCCCTGGTGGCCACCCAGTTTCCTCACTGCTTGCTGTTCTCAACTGTGGACCTCTGGCCCCCTCTGCTGGCCACTTATAGGATTTCCTGCTGTGACTGTCAAGATGAAGTCCAAGGAGGAAGAGACTGCTGTGAGTTCACCATCTGTGTTTTATCTTGAGGATTTTGGCCTGGGCAATGCCAGAGGAGAGAGAGAGTGGGGAATGGGAAGCAGAGGCTAGTGGAGAAGTGGCCACAGTGGTGTCCAGAGCAGAGAGTGGATTTCTGGGACAGGATCCCAGGGCCGAGGAGTTCTGGTGAGGCTGGCTGGTGCCTGCTTCCACCAGGTGATTGTTGGAGTAGAACGGCTGCTTGGAAGGGATGGTGCTATAAGCCAGCGGGTAGGGCAGCAAGGAGAGAGGGAGAGGCCTCTGGGTGGAGCTGGCTGCGTTAGAATCTGCTGAGGAGCTCCCCTCCAGGCTCCAGCCTTTTTGATTTGGAGATCTCCTCCCTCTCCCAGAAGTCTGGCTGGGAGGCTCACTTCCGTTCTGAGCTGAAGCAGGAAATTGATGAAACCATGGCCTGTTTGTGAACAGGGCTTCTGATCATGGGAGACATTTCTGGATACACGTGATGGGAGGGACAGGGTGAAGCGCCCATCTGGGTGGGTGAACAGTGCAGGTACACATGTCATGTATGTCCCAGTGGGCACACTGCACATACTTTTCAGCCCCTCTCAACCCTCTCTTAAGCGATGGCCCCCCCACCCCCATCAATGCCTGCCACACCTGGGCATCCTCATGCACACTGTACTGACAGTGGCAACAGCTGGGCTTGGGGAGGGGCATCTCATCAGAGCTGGGTCCTCCTCCATGTCTCCTGCCAGATGGGAAGGAGCAGCCATGAGCCCCAGGGGAGGGGGAAATCTCCCAGAGCAATCCGCCCCTAATCCCCGGGCTGGGCCTCAGTCTGGAGATGGCGGCTGCAGAGCCTGGGAGCTC
Organism: Tarsius wallacei; assembly: GCA_963574415.1. Classification (NCBI taxonomy): domain Eukaryota; kingdom Metazoa; phylum Chordata; class Mammalia; order Primates; family Tarsiidae; genus Tarsius; species Tarsius wallacei. The sequence goes on along the minus strand of CAUYQG010220084.1, from coordinate 37,607 downwards.
AGGCACACCTGCTCGCAGGCCCCGGCTTCCTGCAGCAAACCCAGTGCTGCCCAGGGACTGTGACCCAAGCAGCCTGACACAGTCCACGGACAGCTGGAGCCTTAGAGCCCCTGCTACCTTGTCGCCAGCACGGCTTCGGGAAACGGTGCTCACACAGGTGAGGTCCCTGGCAGGTGGAAGAAGAGAAGTTCACTGGGCAGGACGGGGTTGTGGAATGGGAATGAGTCATTTCTGCTATTAATCAGGTGGGCTGTGCTCCCTCCTGCAACTAGAGAGAACTGTGGATTGGAGAAGGGAGGAGGCTTAGGCTGACAAGTGCTGGGAGGGCCCATGGGGTTGGATGTGGGCACTCTGTGCAGGACAAGTGGACCCTGGCAAAGATACCGTCAGAAGCCAGCAGCCATGTAGCACTTCAGCTAGGGCCAGGGGAGCTGATGTGAAATTAAGTTATGGGGCGTTCCTGATTGTGGTTGCTTCTGTCTTTGGACAGACAGTGACAGGGAGAGGGGAGTGTGAAGGTCCAGTAAGCACTGACCCCAAGGGGACAGTGGGAGAGTTCCAAAGGAGCAAAGTATTTGGAGAATTCAGAAGCTGGAGAATGGAGATGACTCTGAGGTGAGAGGGCAGCTTGGGGTCCCAGCTGGGGTCTGTGGGTACAAGGAGACTGGAGGAGCACAGGACGTTTACATGGGCAAAAGGGCTTTATTCTCCACAGGGCAAGCCACTGAGCAGAATGAGGGGAGGGTGTGGTTTTCACCAGAACTAGGGAGTGGCCCTGATGGAAAGGGCTGGAAGCTGAGGAGTGTTTCTTCCCTGGGAAAAGAGAGTAGCCCTTAGAATCCAGGTGGGAGGAAGAACTTACTGGTGACAGGAGGGACCAGATGGAAGCCTCCCCCTGGTGCCCAGCTGCCGGGACACTAGGCAGCGGACTGTATACATGCTGCCTGGAGACGAGTGGGTGCCATGTAGAAGGATGCGTGAGCTTCCTTGTATGGCTGTCGTCTGCACCTTGCAGTCCCTTTGTAGCAATGTGAAATGCCTTGTAGAGCCTCCGAGGGCATGCTCTGCCCCTCAAGTCCCCCATGAGGTGGCTGGGACCTCGCTGCAGGAATTTTTCCATTCCACTCTGCCCCTGGTGAACCGGCTCAGGTGTATGTGCTGCCCCACGTGTACCCCATTAAGTGTCTAAGCATTTGCTCTCTGCCCTGTGGAAAAAAGCCGCTTAGACTCCGGGGCACCAGTCAAACTGATAGGGGGACTGTTTCCCTTCCCCCACCCCTCTGCCCACCTGGGCGGGGGGTTGGGTGGGTTGTGATGACACATCCAGAGCCAGATTGGACAGCCTCATGCTGCCCCCATAGCCCCCACCAGGAAGACACAGGTGCCGGCCCGCTAAGGCTATACCGGCCGAGTCGGGAGAACAGGGTCAGCATCTGACTTCAGGACTGAGGGTTTGAATACTTTTTCCAGGCTGCTCTGGCTGCAGTGTACGTCGGTGTGAGGAACGCCAGGTTCCCTTTCTCCCTGCTTCACTCTGAGATCAAACAACCTCTTTGGATGGAAGGATTTTAGCTGGCCATGGGTTTTCTTCTCATCCTGGGCCAGTTGACCTCCCTCTCTCTCTGGGAACTAGTAGAAAAAGAGAATCTGAGTGTTCTTCATCCAGAGAAGGCCGCTAAAATCAGAGTCACGGGGCAGCAGTCAGCAGATTGAAGCATCTCTGCTGAGTCACCCGGGCCTGACAGCCCCTGAGCCACACTTGCCTGCTGGGCTCTGACCCACTGGAGGCCCAGACCCTGCTCCCAGGAGCAGCACCCTGCGTGGGCCTCGACCTGCTTGGCTGGACCCATAGACAAGTCAGGGTTGACACCTGACTCCATTGTTCCCAGGATGACAGTGCTGCCCTGCTTTCCAAAAGGAAAGCCCAAAAAGTTCTTTTGCTTTTTGTCTGCTTTTTTTTTTTTTTTTTTGGTCTGAGAGTGACCTTATGTTGTCTTTCTAGCTCTTGAGGAGATGGCTAGGACGGGAAGCAGGAAGGCCCTTCTCCTGGGTTAGCCTGCTCCTTGTGAATGGAAAGGGGCCGCCTGTCCCAGGGTGAAGGGGTTACAGGTATGGAGCTCTCTGTGGTGTCTTGTGCACTTGGGTGCACAGGGATGGAGCATACACTCCTTGTAGTTACTCCTTGATAATTGTTTCTGTGGTCCAACTTGCAGAATTTTTATTGAATTTATATTGTTGAAGAAAGAACCATGATTCACATTTCCCAGTTTACATAGCGAGTATGCTTCTCCTCCCTCCACAGAGCTTCACTTTCGCCTGGATACTTTCTGCCCTGATGGCATCTACTGTGTGCTTCTGGGCCCCAGGGGTCCAGGCTGCTGGGCTAGTGTGCGAGAGGAAGGGCAGGCATCCTACGTCCAGTGCCAGGTTGACACGAGGACACTGAGCTCAGGCCCAGGAGGAGGTGGGAGCCCCTGGAAGGCCACAGGAGCCAGGGCTGGAGAGCCCTGATCCAGCAGCTCCAATAATCTGGCACAGTGCCTAATCCAGCTTCATTTAGTGTTACTGAAAGGGGGCAGGGAGACAAGTCCATGGTGTCATCAAGGTCATGTGGAGGGGGTGCCCCCAGGTGTGCTTGGACTGAGGGTAGTTCTCCCTGGAGCAGGGAGGCGAATAGGGAAAGTTGGCTCTGGGGCACTTCAGAGAATGTCCCAGTGCTGGCTCAACCAGAACATTCATCAGCACTTCTTGGGCCTCAGGCTTTGGGTCGAACAGGTTCTGTGGCCCTGGCCCTGGCTGGTGGGCTCCCTGAGCAGGGGGTAGTCTGGCATGGATGGGGATCATGGAAGAAGTATGACTCTCCCTGCTCAGTTATCTTCTTCTTAGAGCTTGTCCATCCTGCTCACAGGGATTAATCTGGAGAAGAGTACCCATGGAGTGGCCAGCTCATTTCATGCAGGTGGGTGGGGTGAGGAGACCATGGTGTGAGGGGCCCCAACTGCATGTGTGGTGCTAGTGGCTGGGCATAGACAGAGAGCTGGGTAGCATGGGCCAAACGAGGCTCTGTGACAGTTTGGAGAGAAGAGCAGTGTGCCCTGCTCTGGACTGGGGGGCCCTGGGCGTTTCTGCCTACTGGTGACTGGGAGTCAAGTGATCTGTATTGCTTCTCTTTCTAGTCACCCAGCTCCAGGACAGAAGCATTGGGAGTGTCTAACAGAAAAGCTTCTGCTTCACTGAACACAAGACAGTGAGGTATAGGACCCCGATGCCCTCCTGCAGACCCACTCTGTAACGAGATACTGGTGAGGGCTGGTCCACGCGGGTGGAGAACCCTGGCCTTCCACACCCAGGTTGTGCCACCATCACCTCTATCTAGTTCCAAAACACTTTCATCATCCCCAAGGAAAGCCCATACCCATTAAGCAGTCACTTCCCATTCATCTCCCCACCCCAGCCCCTGGAAACCACTAATCTGATTTCTACTTCTGTGGATTGAACTATTCTGGTCATTTCATATAATGGAATCATCCATTATGCAGCCTTTCTTGTCTGATTTCCTTCACTTAGCATAATGTTTTTGAGGTTCGTCTGTGTTATAGCATTATGAGTACTTCATTCCATCTGTGGTCAAATAATATTCTGTTATATGAAATGCCACATTTCGTCGACTCATTCTTTGCTTAATGGACATCTGAGTTGTGTCTACCCATTGGCTATCGTGTGTAGTGCCGCTTAACATTGGTGTGCAAATATTTGAATACTCATTTTCAGTGCTTTTGGATAGGTACCTAGAAGCGGAATTGCAGGGTCATGGTAATTCTGGGTTTGACTCTTTGAGGAACTGCCAAACTGTTTTCCACAGCAGCTGTACCACTTTACGTCCCCACCAGCGGTGCACAAGGTTCCAGTTTCTGCACAATTAAGTTGAAAGACTTAATTCCTTTAAAAACATCATTACAGCCATTCTGGTGGGTGTGAAGTGTTTCCTCACTTGTGTTTGTTTTGGAGCACCTGCTTTATGCTCCTCACATGCGGTGTTTCATTTCACCCTCCTGATAACCCGACAAAGTAGGTTAGAATTACCCCCTTTCCAGATGAGAAAATTATCTCAGGGATGATAATGACATACACAAGGGCACACAGCTGGTTAGGACAGAGCCAGGTTCTAAACAGGTGTCAATCTCTAAGTTCAGGGTCCTTTCCAACGTCCTACACAAGCCCTATATCCTGTCTCTCTACTTATTTTGTTGTTGACAAATCTCCTTCTCCTCCCCTCATACGCTGTCTTGTTCCATCACTCTGAACGGCTTTCTCATCTTTTTCTTCTTGTTCACTAATTTTCCTTCCTTTGTTAAAGCATAATCTCCCTTTGTACCTTTGCCATCGGTCTGCCAGCTCCTTGTCTCTCTTCACCTCAGTTGCCCTGTGTCCCTCCAGTCCTGAAAGGGAGTGGTCGCTGTGGGGATGTGTGCTGTGGAAGGTGTAGGGCACAGAGAACTCCCTGCCTTCCTCAGACAGACCACCTCCCTCCATGGGGGAGGAGGGCAGAGTGCTGTTCTGTGACTGGAGACCGACCAGCAGGCAGTGTAAGCCTCCGTGGAAGGACAGGAAGGAGCTGGTGTCCTGCTGCAGGACTCCCAGGCTGGAGCCTGGACCTAGGATAGAGTGGAGGGGATGGCATGGGGACAAGGACCACAGCCCTGGGCCACTCCTGTCCGCCACCAGGCCCTGGAGTGTCTCTCCCCTCATTCATGGGGATTTCACAGCCAGCTTCAACTCTGTGTTTTCATTTGTAACTATACAGCAGGATGGGGGTTGGTACTGAAGACCTTGGAGAGAAGGGGGGCGGCGGTATGCCTGGTGTTTCCTGATAGCATGCAGGATGTTCTCCAAACCCTGAAAGACCCTTTGCTAGGTGTGGTCAGCCTCTGTGGGATGAGGGCAGAGCTGAATGAGATAAATGTGGGGTCTGCACCAGAGGGAGGCCACTCCACCCTAGTTTGAGGAGTGTCTCCCAGTCCAGGCTGGGGCTCCCGGTAAACTCTCCCTGAATCCCTCCTGTGCTTCCCTGATGAGCAAGGTGGGGACTGAGGGACCTAAGCAAGAGGCTGGTGTCAGGGAGGAGTCCTAAGATGCTTTCCTGAGGCTGGGCTCCAGGCTGTTCGAGGGGTGAACTCAGTCTCTGGATTAGGATCTCTCATGCTCAGTCAGTCGTAGAAGCTGCCAGTTGGCAGGAGGAGCTATGGGAGTTATTCACAGGAGTTAATTCAAGCGTAAGCAGCCGCTGAGGTGTTTCAGCCTTGAGGGCCAAAACCACAAACAAGGTCTTGGTATCTCCAACGCCGTGCTCCCCCAGGCTCCCCCTCAACACAAAAATCACCCCCCTCTGATTCTCACCAGAGCACGCGTGTGCATGTGCACACACACATCTCCAAGAGCGAGAGGGGCCTGGGGGCTAGGATGGGCAAGTGAAGGCTCATGTAGGCCACTAGGATTAGGCGTTAGCTCCAGCCAGGAAAGCTGGAGATGTCATTGTAGTAAGCCGTCAGAGGTGATTTTAAATGTGGCCAATATTGGGACATTTCTAAGAGTTTGCCCTTAGTTGTGGAGAGAACAGGTTGGGGCAGGGAGGACTTCTTCCTTCCCTTCCCTTCCCTTCCCTTCCCTCCCTTCCGCCTTCCCTCCTTCCGCCTTCCCTCCTTCCCTCTCTCCCTCCTTCCCTCCTTCCCAGTGTCTCACTACAGGCTGGTCTCAAACTCTTACCCTCAAGCAATCCTCCCACCTCAGCCTCCCTAGTAGCTGGGATTGCTGGTGAGAGCCATCTCTCCTGGCTAGAACACTTCTTTCTTTCTTTTTCCTTACTTACTTGTGGTGTAAAAGCCCACAGTCCCAGCTGTGTGAAATTCTAATTCAGTTGCTCTGGAGTGAGTCTGGGTCGTGGTTGAGGACCGCTGATCCAGACTCTGTGGCTCCCCCGGGGAGACTGTCGTTGGCAAGGATGTCTCAAGCTGTGGATCTTCAGGACCTGCATAGTCCTGCAAGGTGAGATTAGGCCCTGGGCTTTGGAACCAGACAGGATTCGCAATCTAGGTTCTTTACTTACTAGGTGTGTAGTCCCAGGCAGGTTACTTAACATCTATGGGCCTTGGTTTGCTCTTCTGTAAAGTGGAAATAATGCCAGCTACCTTGTAGAGTTGTTACTGGGATTAAATGAACTAATATGTGTAAAACACTTAGAGCCATGCCTATATATGTCAATAAATGCTGGCGGTAGCATGGGGGACTTTCTGAAAATACAAAAATCCAAGAAAGCTCAAGTCCTTGATATAAAATGGTGTAGTATTTGGACATAACTCATGCAATCCTCCCGTATACTTTAAATCATCTCCAAATTACTTATAATACCTAATACAATGTAAATAGTGGTTACACTGTACTGTTTTGTCATTTGTGTTATTTTTGGTTGGTTTTTTGTTTGTTTGTTTGTTTCGAGTTGGAGTCTCACTCTGTCGTCCAGGCTAGAGGGCAGTGGCAAGCTCACAGCCACTGCAACCTCGACCTGCTGGGCTTAGGCGATCCTTCCAAGTAGCTGAAACTACAGGCACGTGCCACCATGCCTGGCTAATTTTTTTATTTATTGTAGAGACGAGGTCTCACCAAGTTGCCCAGGCTGGTCTCGAACTCCTGGACTCAGGCAGTCCTCTTGCCTCAACCTCTCAAAGTGCTGGGATTAGAGGCTTGTGCCACTGCACCTGGCCTTGTTGGTTGTTTTTTGTTTTTTGGGGTTTTTTTTAGTTGGAATCTCACTCCATTGCCCAGGCTGGAGTGCAATGGCACGTTGATGGCCATCTCAGCATCAACCTGCTGGGCTTAGGCAATCCTTCTGCCTCAGCCTTCCATGCTGGAATTACTGGCGCATGCTACTACACCCGGTTAATTTTTTGATTTATTGTAGAGACTAGTCTCATCAAGTTGCTCAGACTGTTCTCAAACCTGTGGGCTCAAGCAGTCCCCTCACCTCAGCCTCCCAAATTGCTAGGATTACAGGCTTGAGCCACCACGCTCAGCCAGTTGCTTTAAAAAATATTTTTGATCCTTGGTTGGGTGAATTCACAGATGTGAAACCCGTGGATACAGAGAGCCAACTGTAGTTGTCATCTTTATCCTTTGTCGAAGGCATTTAGAATTCAAGAAGAGCCAAGAGGCCATAGGAAAAAGATGCCACCTCCCTGGAAGTGGGTGGAGTTGAGCCCTCCGCAGGGAGGCGAACAGAGTGGGGATATTCTGTGACTGGAGATGGACCAGCTGGATCCAGACACTGTAGATGTTCGTGTCACCAAGGAGGTCTCCAGGCTTCCATGGAGGGACAGGGAGGAGCAGGGTTCCTGCTGTAGGGCTCTCAGGCTCTAATCACGGCTCCAGGGTAGAGAAGAGTGGTGGACAAGGAGGCCAGGACTTCAGCCCTGGCCTCTGCACCCACTATAGGCCCCAGCTGTTTTTCTGGGAGTGTCTATTCTCTTCTCATTCACGGGGATTTCACAGCCAGCTTCACTCTGCTTTTCCGTTTGTAAGCCAAACAGATGCCAAATCAAGGGAGGAGAGGACCAAGCTGCCAGAGGAGCCCTGGCAGGCGGGGAATTTGCTGTTTTACACTCCCTCAGCGTCCTAAAGCACTTTCACTTTTCAGGGCATTTCACATCCATTCCTCATTAGCCACACCCCCTCGCTTTCCCCTTTACTGAGATGAGCAAATGACTGTGATGCAGCCAGACTCAGAACCCTTCTTCTGGATATTCTTTCTCCCAGGAAGAGAGTAAAAGAGTGTTGGGTGTTTGGAAAGGAGAACAGCTTTATGAGAGAGCCAGGTTCTTAACATCGAAGGCCAAGTGTTGTGTTGCCTATAGAACTTGATTTTGTGTAGTTCTAGCAATATGGAGTAAATGTGTTGGTATAATCTCTGAAATAAATTTAGGCCAGCTTGATTGTAGGCATTTTTTCTCCCGGGGGAGAAAAAAGAATTGCGCTGCCTAGATCCATACTCAGCTTTTAATGAGTGCCTTTTGTATGCCTCACGCTATGCTAAATGCTTGCCGGACATTATCTTATGTAACCCTCACAAAAGACCTGAGAATAGAGATGATTACCCCCATTTTATGGGTGAGGACACTGGACATCCAGAAAATAGAGAGATGGGCTGTTTGCTGTCACTTCAGGGAATAAGAGGGAACTGCAGGGTGGAGTTTTAAGTCAGACTGGCGTGACAATGAGACCTTGGGGCAAATCATTTAAGGATGACTGTGGAATTGGCTTCTGGTATGAAAAGTAAGAAATTTCGAGGAGCGGAGTCCTGAAAATGTGACCGCCTAGTGGGAGGCCAGGGAGCCTGAGGGGATACCCGAAGCAAATGCAAGAGGAAAATTTCAGAGTGTTTAGGGAAGGGGTTCTCAGCATCCCCAGCATCCCCAGGGAGACTGACCTGAACAAGCCCCAGAGGAAGCCCACAGAGGAGCCACCCTCCCTCAGCTCCTGAGTTTGGCAGGGCTGTTGTTTTTATCGTGTTTTCCAATAACTTTGCACCTTGGCAGAAATTGAGCAGAGTGACTTCTGCCCGTAATTGGCAGGGACTGTTTCCGGTTCCAGTGAGTGTGACTGGGCCACTTTCTTTGTGCTAAAACCCTCCCCCCACATACATCTGACCGCACCCCTGCCCCTTCCCATACACAGAAGCCGCGAGTGATCTGACCTGGCCTGACTCAGGGCGTGCTGTGTGTAAAAATACGTGGGGTTGAGCCATTTCCTGCTGCTTCCGTTGTGTGGCGATAAGACACTGGGGACTCGGCTGTGGACAGAGAGATCCTCCGACAGGCCAAGGGGAACCGGACCCCGGGAGAGCCAGCTCCAGGCCTGCCCACTGTCACCCAGCCTTGCATCCCTCCTATCTTCTGTGACCTTCCCTTCCTTTCTCTCCTCCCTCTCAGCCTTTTTCCTCGCTTGGTCTCCCCAAGTTTTGTGCCACCCTGATGTGCTCGGGAAGCCTGTCTGCCTGGAGGGCAGTAACGGGGCCTGTTGTTTCTTTCCTACGCATTCACCCCCTTAAAAACTGGGCAGCTGGTACCCTCAGGCCCCCAGACTGGTTCCTGCTGCCCTTGGCCTGTGAGTTACTTCTGGGGCTTCAGTCCTTGGGGACTTGGCCTGGAAGGCTGAGAAGGGCTGGGGGCTCCCACCATTATGAAGCGGAAGAGGTTGCTGACGACTCCAGAGAGCTGGAAGGTAATGGAGGGGTCCTGGAAAGGCGTCAGCAAAGGTGGGTGGCTTGCTGAGCTGTGACAGTGAAGACGGGTGGGGAGGGCAAGGAAGGTTGGGGCCAAAGCGTAGGCTTTGGTTAGCCCCGAGGGAGAGGCCTACTCAAGGCAGGAGCCTTATGGGGAAACTGAGTCCAGAGACAGTTTGTCTCCTTCCTGAGAAATCTAACCCCCTGACCCGGATGAGGCCTCAGACCTGTTTGGTCCATGCACTGGAGGATCAAGAGTTCTGGGCTGGAAGAAGTTCTGTCTTTTCCTAGCTGTGTGTCTCCGAGCAACTTGCTTGACCTCCCTGGGCCAGAGGAGGAACAGATTTGCCTAGACTGCATTTTAGAGATGTTGTGGGGATTGGGTAGAGAGTAGATATGAGAGCCCTTTGCTGATGGCAAACCAGTACTCAGCTGGACAGGGATACTGTTGTTGCGGTGGTTCTTTTGGACTCCTCTTCTGAAGTTTCCTATTCATCCTGCATCCATTTTCCAGGTAGAGAAACCAAGTCCTGAGGCATCCAGGGGCACTCCCATGGTGTCACGATTTATCCGTGCTTCCTCTGCTTGGCTCCTTCCAGGTCGACAAGGGAGACCTCGTGGCCCTGAGCGTCCCCATCGGCCATGGTGACCCCGACGGCCCCATCAGCCTGGACGTGCCGGATGGGGCGCCGGACCCCCAGAGGACCAAGGCCGCCATCGACCACCTGCACCAGAAGATCCTGAAGATCACTGAGCAGATCAAGATCGAGCAGGAGGCGCGCGACGACAACGTGGCGGAGTACCTGAAGCTGGCCAACAACGCGGACAAGCAGCAGGTGTCGCGCATCAAGCAGGTGTTTGAGAAGAAGAACCAGAAGTCGGCCCAGACCATCGCCCAGCTGCACAAGAAGCTGGAGCACTACCGCCGGCGCCTGAAGGAGATCGAGCAGAACGGGCCCTCACGGCAGCCCAAGGACGTGCTGCGGGACATGCAGCAGGGGCTGAAGGACGTGGGCGCCAACATGCGCGCGGGCATCAGTGGCTTTGGGGGCGGCGTGGTGGAGGGCGTCAAGGGCAGCCTCTCGGGCCTCTCGCAGGCCACCCACACTGCCGTGGTGTCCAAGCCCCGGGAGTTCGCCAGCCTCATTCGCAACAAGTTTGGCAGTGCCGACAACATTGCCCACCTGAAGGACCCTCTGGAAGACGGGCCCCCCGAGGAGGCGGCCCGGGCGCTGAGCGGCAGTGCCACACTCGTGTCCAGCCCCAAGTACGGCAGTGATGACGAGTGTTCCAGCGCCAGCGCCAGCTCCGCCGGAGCGGGCAGCAACTCTGGGGCCGGGCCCGGCGGGGCCCTGGGGAGCCCCAAGTCCAGCGCACTGTACGGCGCCCCTGGAAACCTGGACGCTCTGCTGGAGGAGCTGCGAGAGATCAAGGAGGGCCAGTCTCACCTGGAGGACTCCATGGAGGACCTGAAGACTCAGCTGCAGAGGGACTACACCTACATGACCCAGTGCCTGCAGGAGGAGCGCTACAGGTAGGTGCCCGCACAGCAGACCCTGGCCCGAGGCGAGGGGCACAGGCTTCCGACGGAGGGTTGCGGAGGCAGACAGAGGAGCATCTAGAAGGCTCCTGGGCTGCTGGAAGGAGCCAGGAAGAGGCCCCGAGGAGCCTTTCTCCAGACTGGCCAGGGCAGCTGGGAGACGGATGGCAGGCCCTGTAGAAGGAAGGTTCTGCCTGTCTCAGGGTGCTTTGGGCCTCCCTGCCTGGATGGTTACGTGGTTAGTGTGCAACAGGGAAAACTGAGGCGTGGGCCAGCCACACGGCCTCTCGTCTGGAGAGACTCTGGAGCCAGGCTACCTGGGTTCAAATCCCAGTTCTGTCGTTTATACCTTGGGCAAGCTAGTTCACTCTCTGCCCCTGGTTTCCTTGTCTGTGAGGTGGGCCTGACGTGAATCCCTGCCTCACAGGGTTGTTGTGAAGGCGGATGAGTCCAAGCCTGTGGAGGGTGCAAATATGTAGCACAGGAAGTCTGAGCATCCAGTCCGAGCTCCCGAGGTCAGCCTGGCATTGAGCCGCGTTGCTAGTCTCCTCCTTCCCTCGCCTTCCCCCTCCCCGTAGCCGACTGTCCTCTTTGCCCTGTGCCTCTTGTATGGCGCTCGGTACTTGCCCCCTGGGATTTGGGGGATTGTTTCCTTAGCCCTTTGTCTTCTTCGTCTTCTTCTTTTGAGTTGCGGGGTCTCACTCTGTTGCCCAGTGCAATGGCATGATCACAGCTCACCACACCCTCAACCTCCTGGGCTCAGGCAATCCTTCTGCCTTGACCTCCCAAGTAGCTGGGACTACAGGCATGTGCCACCACGCCTGGCTAACTTTTTAAAAAATGTTTTGGTAGAGACAAGGTCTCGCTGTGTTGCCCAAGCTGGTCTTGAACTCTTGGGCTCAAGCAGGCCTCCCTCCTCAGCCTCCCTAAGTGCTGGGATTGCAGGTATGAGCCACTGATCCCTGCCCTTTTTCTTCTTTATGTATATGAAGAAGGTTTGGAAAATTGAGGAGGAACCCCATCTAAGAACTAGCCACCCCCTACATTATAGTCATTTTTTAATATTTGTGTCTTCAGAACAGGGACCGTGTCCTGTACATTCGTGTGTCCCGATACCCAGGAGAGCAGCTTAGCCCAGGGCTTCAGAGCCCAGGTTTAAGTCAGTCACTCCCTGACTGCTCCATTCACGAGCTGTGTGATCCTAGGCAGGCTCCTTAGCCTCTGTCATCTGTAGGATGTAGCCTCTTCTCATCTGTAAGATGGGGATGGGGATGACAGTGGCACTTGTCTCATGGGGTTGTACAGAGAATCCTGGAAGGGCATGTGGGTAAGATGCTTAGCACAGTGCCCACACGTAAGAAGTGCTGTGTAAATAGTAGCCCTATTGTTGTTGCTGTTAAAATTAGACCAGGGCTGGACGCGTGGGGTGGGTTGAGTCATTGTTGGGAGAATGAATGAATCTACCTCGGGAGAGAGGGCTGGCTCGGGGAGCCAGGACTGATGTTACTCCTTCTCCCTCTGCCAGGTACGAGCGGCTGGAGGAGCAGCTCAACGACCTGACCGAGCTTCACCAGAACGAGATGACAAACCTGAAGCAGGAACTGGCCAGCATGGAGGAGAAGGTGGCCTACCAGTCCTACGAGAGGGCCCGGGACATCCAGGTATGGACGCCGGCAGAGCTGGCAGCGGCCAGAGGGTTAGGGGCCTTATCACGTGGAGCATGATGGGCACAGGCCGGTCCCTTCGCCAGGGCAGATAGCCACGTGGAGGAGGAGTGCAGCATGGGGCGGGGTGGGGTGGAGATGAGTGCAGCTCTGAGGCCCAGAGCGTGCACTGTACAAAGGCAAGCTGATAGACGAGGGCCGCCTGTGCCCCCCACCTCTCGACAGCAGCCTTGCAAGTGACTCACTGGAATTCCCAGGCCTAGCTAGCCACAAGAGGGAGCTAGGATTGGGCCAGCTCCTCTCCTGCCCTTGTAATCAAGACTCCCACTTCCTAGCGTCCTCCCCAGAGAGACGTCATTCAAGGGCTCTGCCCCAGCGTCAGTTGATCAGCCGACACCCCTCCTGGCCTTCCAAGAGGGGCCTTTGTGGACTATCACCTTCTCCGTGGGGTGGGTCGGTCCTAGCCTGGGGGTCTCGCCCATGCTGAGCTCCCGCACGCCAACCCTTCCGCCCTGCAGGAGGCCGTGGAATCTTGCCTGACCCGGGTCACCAAGCTGGAGCTGCAGCAGCAGCAGCAGCAGGTGGTGCAGCTGGAGGGGGTGGAGAACGCCAACGCGCGGGCGCTGCTGGGCAAGTTCATCAACGTGATCCTGGCGCTCATGGCCGTGCTGCTGGTGTTCGTGTCCACCGTCGCCAACTTCATCACGCCCCTCATGAAGACGCGCCTGCGCATCACCAGCACCGCCCTCCTGGTCCTCGTCCTGTTCCTCCTCTGGAAGCACTGGGACTCCCTCACCTACCTCCTGGAGCATGTGCTGCTGCCCAGCTGAGCGACGGCTCCCCCTGCCCTGTGTTCTCCGGCCCCCAGCTGGCCACACCTCTCCAGGAGGGACCCTTGGACTTCTTCGTGTGTCTGGTTTGGCCTCCTGCCCAAACTGTCCATTCCAGCAGCTCCTGCCCCCTTCTCTGTCTTTGCTTCTGTCTGACACCTTCTCCCTGCTGGCCTGAAGGGAGCTTAGGGTGCAGTCCCGACTGAGACGGCGGGGGTGTCCGTGGCCAAAAGGAGCAGAGGAGGACACCAGATTGGATCGTTTTGATTATTTACAGTCCCACAAGGACTTCTCCCAGCTGGCCTCAGGATGCCCAGGTCAGGAAGGCCACTGAGAATAGGAGAGGGCTCTGCCTCAGCTTTCCAGGGAAGAGCCCACCCCGAGACTCCTGTGGAGATGGTCAGGAGGAAGGCAAGAGAGCAAGGGAGAAGGCTCTGCTGGCCCCAGAGAGCTCAGGGCGGGGAGCGGTCCCCAGCCCCCGGGTACTGCCAGGGCCAGAAAGCAGGCTCCCAGCAGCTGCTGTGGAGCTGAGGCTGGCTGCTGGGGCTGGGCCCTTCTGGGATCTGAAGGGTGCAGGCTCTGAGGGCTGGGTAGGGTGTGGCTTGTGTTTCCCTGCTGTTCTCCCTGTCTCTCACTCTTCTGTTTTCAGGGAAACAGGCCCCTGGGGCCCTTGAGCCTCAGCCGAAGCCCTCAGGCCTCTGGGAGCATGTTGGGTCCTATTTATTTATTTATTCGTTCCTTTGTCCCCCCCACCCCCACCTTCCCCATTGAGCTCCAGGGAGAGGGCCTGGCCCAGTCCTCTCTCTGAAGCCTGGGCTGCTTCCTGGCTCTTCAGGCTTCCATGCCATTCCGCCTCTGGCTATCCCTGGCTGGGAGAAGGGGGCCCGAGCCACCCCCTCCCCACTCTCCCAAAGCAGCCCCACCGCCAGGATGGGAGGAGCTCAGCCTCTCTTTTATACGTCTATTTATTTTGTAAGTGTGTATCTGTGTGGAGGAGGTTGTTTGTTGCTGTATTTTTTTAAGGCTCTGGAGTGTCGTGTATGGTTTCTTTTCACATCCCAGCCTCCCATGGGCACTTCCAAGAAGAGAGGGGATTTCTCGGAAAAGGAGAGAGGAGTTCCCTAGAGCGGGGAAAGCGGTGCCTGCCAGCTGTTGTGCACCTTCCCGAGAAATAAATATCCTCTCAATTTTCAAACCATCCTGTCTAGTGTTGGTTGATTAGGTTGTCTCCATGGGAAACACTGAGCCTCCCCCACATTCTGGGTCACACAGTCTGGGCCTCACCTATCGGCCTTCTTCCTCCGGGATCTGACCCCCAACCAAGGTATCATCCACCCTTCTCACCTTTTTTGTGCACCCAAAACTCTGGGCTAAGTGATGTGATAGGAGAGGATGAAACCCACCCCATCCAGCCCCCACTGGAGCACTCTTCAGGTGGAGAGCAATTGGGAGAAAGAGACTCCCATAGCTTGGAGCCAGTATGCTGCTGGAGGCCTGGCTGGCACAGCCATGCCCAGATGTGGCCACCAGAGGGCAGCAGAGTCCTTACTCTAAACCCTGTCTCTGGGTTTAGTCCCCAAAAGGGTCGCTGTTGGAGTTAGGTTGGCCTTACCAGCGCTGCCCAGCCAGAGCATTGAGCACCTGCTGTCCAGGAGCTGGAGTGCGGCCCTGAGCCTAGCGACCAGACCCTCGGTGTCTACTCTGTGGCCACAACACCTGTCCCTGGCAGTTCACACAGAAGGGCACCCCAGAAGCTCTGGATTCCCAGCAGGAACCCTGTGGAGGTTTGAGAGGGGCCACTTGAGCCTCCCTACTGGGAGGGGGAGATCCAACCTCCAGCATCGTGGGACAAGAGGGTTGTAGGGAGAGTACCCACTTAGTCCTGGGTCCCAGCCCATAATTAGTGCACCTGCAGCCAACTCACATGCCCTGTCTGGGCCTCAGTTTCCATGTCTGTACTATAGAATGGATGCTGTAGCTACTAAGTTCAAAGGCCTCCGACATCCTGTGGTCCTGACAAGTCAAAAGTTGCAACTGTATTCATGGCCTCCGACTGAAAAGGACTCCGAGAGCCAGGGACAATGCCACAACCGGACTGGACAGGACACTGTGCCTGCACCACAGGGAGGGTGGCGTCAGCAGCTCATCTTTACCCTCTGTACGATGTGGGAGTTTCACCAGGTGACTTTACCAGAGCCTTCTGCCTGTTGTTCCTGGACCATGCACACACCCCCCCTTGGGGCCGCAGGTGGCCTGGAGCCCACATTCCTGGGCCCCAGGTGGGGGGTGGCTGCTCCAGGCTTCAGACATTTCCCACATTCCTCCCCAAGGTCAGGTGCCTTCCTTGAATTAAATGTCACTGCCAACCACAGTCCACACTGAAAGGGAGGAGGAAAGGGGGGGGAATTCTCAGCTGATGCCCAGGCTGCAAAGCAAACAGGAGGTGGGGAAGGCAGCTACACAGGGTCATCGGTGAAAAAGACCAACGCCAGCCTGCATTTGCCTCACCAGGGCACGGCATCCAGTAAAGCCTTGCCTGATCAGGTTCCTCTGATGGGCACTAACGCTTCCTTGCTCGCCTCTGAGCGTCAGTTCCCTCCGTAAAAAGAGGGTGAACTACCCCTGTTCTGACCTGGCCTCATCGGGTGAGACATTGACTTAGGGTTACCTCTGCTGGGGCCCATTCTCCTTCAGACTGCAGGGCCAACAGGCAGACCCTTCCCAGAGCATCTGTTCTGCAGGCACAGCCCCTCAACCAAGGACACAGCCAGGATAGTGCACTCCCCCAGCCTGGGTCCACCGTTGTGGGGCGGGGGTGAGGGAATCCATGCTGCAGTTGGCATGTTACTGCTGCAGCAGCAGCACTGAGCGGGCGGGTGGCTAGAGCAGACGTGTTTACCGTGCCCATGTAGAGCTGGCACACCCTGCCAGCCCTATCAAAACCACAGCGCTACAGCAGGTGCAGCCCTGGCAAACACCAGCACTGGCCAGCGGGGGGTGACTTAACCCCTGCCAGTTCAGGTTACTCTGGAGTGGCTTCAGGCTGCTGCAGGTGGGAAGGGAGGAGGAGATACTTGGAGCCACAGGGTGGGAGAGGAGGGGAGTACAGCTGTAGCCAGGGCACCCTGAAGGATATTCATGGCAGTCTCAATTTCCCCTTCAATGTCAGGGCCCTTAAGCGATATTGGGATCCTACTATGTTAGGGGGCTGGCCAACTTAGGCTCAAATCCCAGTGCTGTCCCTCGCCTTAGAGAAGCTTGCAGCTGATTTCAGGCCAGTCTCCTCATCTGCCAGGAGGAATGGAAATGACACAGGTTTGAGTGCAGGAGACATGATGCTCTGCTTGTCGAGACTTTAGCACAAGGCCAGCCAGGGTGGCTCATGCCTGTAATCCCAACATTGGGAGGCCAATAGGGGAGGATTGCTTGAGGTCAGGAGTTCAAGACTAGCCCAGACAATATAGCAAGACCCCACCTCTTTTTTTTTTTTTTTTTGAGTCGGAATCTCACTCTGTCGCCCAGACTGGAGTGCAGTGGCCGCTCCCAGCCACCACAGCCTCGACCTGCTGGGCTCCGGCGATCCCTCCGCCTCAGCCTTCCGAGTAGCTGGAACTACAGGTGCGCGCTACCATGCCCGGCTAATTTTTTTGATTTTATTGTAGAGATGAGGTCTTGCTTGCCCAGGCGGGTCTCGAACCCGCGGGCTCAGGCAATCCACTCACCTCAGCCTCCCAAAGGCGCGGGATTACAGGCTGAGCCACCGAGCCCGGCTTAAATTTTTTATTTTTAAATTTTAAAAAATTATATGGTTAAAATGCCAAAGTTTGTTGTATATACTCTACCACAATTTTTAAAAAATTGATATGCTAATTATTATATTATAAAAATTATTACAAAAATTATATTAATATATAATACAATATGCCATTGTATTATATATTTAAATAAGTGATTCATATGGTATATGCATTTATATCTCAATAAGGCTATTTTCAAAACAGAAGAAACTGACCCTTCCAATGTGACAAGCTGCCAATTGAATTCAATCAACTGGCAACTGAGGTTCCTCACAGAGACACTACTGTACTTAATGAACTGATTCCTGCTATGATGCAGATCATTACTGATGACCAGAATCAGTTTCCATCCTTCTCTCTACTTGACTCCATTTACTTCTGTTCATCCATGAGATTAGTCCTGCTAAATTGTTAATAAAATAATATCTTAAGAGTTGCCTTGCATCTCTCTCCAAACTCAGATAAAAACTAACAAGCAAACTCAAGTGACTGGGGGGACAATTCTTTTGCAAAGAGCTTTGAATCTAGACCAGGTTGAGATCTTGCCACTATTACTGAGGTCCCTGGATCGGTGTCACATAAGGACTGAGGTACAGAGTACTGCTATGGCTTCACAATATCAATCAACAGTCAAGTTGTTCTTCCCAGAGGAAGCTGACAGTAGCTGAATAATAAGAAGACTCTTCTATAGAAATAACTGACAGTGATTTTCCAGAAACACTTTCTGAGAACTTACCGGTGCCTCAGAGTTGACTCTTCTGGTATTTCTACACCCAAGAATAGTAACAGATATAAAAAGATATCCTGAGTTTTGCTAGAAAAAATAGCCAGGAGATGAAGGGTTCCATGATGTCAAAGGACAAGGCAACAATAAAAGCATCGTTTTGTTAGAAGTCTGCTCTTCCCTTACTGGACTTTTTGAGTCATAATACAACACATACCCAAGTAAGAGACAGAAGTAAAACCTCCAACACTTCATTTATGTTCCAAGCCTGATCACTAATTGGAATCAGAAAGGCACTTAAGTGTTCAACAGAATACAGTTGAGTGCATTTTAGGGACTTTTATTTACATCAAGAGTATTAATTAAAAACTCTGGAAGAAAGGAGATGGATCACTGATTTGTAAAATAAATTTCTGACTAGAACATAATATTAAGAAGTGAAGGGAAAAGCAAAATTTACATAAAGAGCAATCAGGAATAGATGGCCCCTGCCAGGCCCTTAGGGACTTGGGTGTATTGCCCAGAGAATCGGTGGTAATGGAGGAGAAAAGGGAAGAACAACCAGTATTTTACTAAGTTTCCACCATATTCCAAGAACTATATTAAGAAATTCACATGTATGATATAACACATTGTTCATACTAACTGTGAGGTTGAACGTGTGAAAGTATCCAAAGCCAGAAATAGACTATTACAGGACTGACAATTAAATGTTTCAAATAAATATTGCATTTGGATTATATTTCAACCCAACACTAATCATTAAAATGAGAAGAAGTCACAGGCCCCATTTCATTATAACTGGAATTTTCCTCAAGGAAGGCAAATTTGAATTTCTATGTTTCTGGCACCTTTTTCTAATGTTTAATACATATTAAAGAATAAGTTAGACACTAAGTGTGAATAATAAAGCTATGTTCTCACAAATTCCAGTGTCAAATACCAAACAAACCATGACTCTAAAGTCCTGATTCACACCATGCTAAAAAAAAGGTTCATTTCAATATAGTCCAAAAACTCATTGCTGTTAGTTTTTCTCAAATATTTTTAAAAGTATTTTGTGAAATACATTAAAATGTTATGTGTAAACATACTTTTATACAAATGAGTTTATTTCACTTTCATCAAAATAAAACATGCACTTAATGTATATTTTATTTATTTAGAACTATTTTTTTAGAGACAGGGTCTTGCTCTGTGGCCCAGGCTTGAGGGCAGTGACATGATCACAGGTCACCATATCCTCAAACTCTTGTGCTCAAGAGATCCTACCACTTCGGCCTCCCAAAGTGCTGGGATTACAGATGTGAGGCACTGTATCATGCACATACCTTTAAACTCAAATGATTCTACAAGAATGACAATTAAAAATAGCAGTCCTCTGCCCTCTCCACAGTCCCTGAGTCCCAGGGACCAAAGACAATCATTTTCAACACTTTGTTTCTTTTAGTATTTACCTTCAAAGTTTAAGTAATATCCTTCAATTGCTATTTCTTATCCATTTTCAAGAATGATAGGCTTCCTACTGTGGAAGATGAGGGTTTCACTCTCTTGCTTTCTACACATGCTTCCCTCTCCATTCCCCTCCCAGCCGCAAATCCTCTCGATTTAACCACATCACAATTTTTGGTTACAATAATACTCAGTATTTAGATTACAATATTACGTCTATTTAAATATTGTTCATAACTAAGCTCAATGATACACTATAAACATAGATCTTTTTTATACAACCTTTTGCTTTTTTATTGATGTTAAAAATCGCTTCAATTTTCATTTGCCTGATTTCTTTATGTATCTAACATTACTTTTCCCCATTCTAACACAGAACTAGAAAACTCATTTCATCACAGATAAACACTTGGGCGATCTCTCCCATTTGCTGTTTGGTTTGGTTTTGTTCTTTTTCTCAGGCCATCCCTCCTGTCCTCTTCACCCTCACGTCCAATCTAGAAAGGTTGTTTTCCAGGTCTGGCACAGGCGACGCCCAGGTCTCACCCTGGGACCTCCTCTGATCTCTCATCAGAGAACATCTTTCACTTTCGCCAACTTCCTGCATGTGTTTGGCTTATCTGCTCCCTTCAGTCGAGCACCTCTTCCAGAAACTGCCCAAAAAAGCGTGCACGAGAGGCCCATTTCTGAGACCTGGCATTTCAGTCCTCCGGCAGCGCTTATGCTCCTGAAACTGTGTCCCAGGGTTAACTGGCAAAATGTTTTGAGCTTGTTTGCAGAACAGTGAAGAAGAAAACAATTTGTGACAATCTCTTCATTTGCCACAGAGTTGGGGGATAGGCTGACGCCGGTTGGAGCCAACCCAGCTGACCAGGGTAGGCATAGAATTCTCCCCACGAATGACCTTTTGCTGTCAGAGGGCAGGAATCTCCGCCTCCGGTTCATGCCATCTGCTACTTTCCGAACCTGCCATCCGTGGGATACAGGGAGAAGTAAGTGGTGCAACGGCGCATGCCCAAGGGTCTTTCCAAACCCTCTTACCTTCCAGCCAATCACTGCCCAGTCTCCGAGCCCCAGCTTCCAAATCTTTCCTTTAAACCTATGTGGCAGCAGGCATGGGTGACAGATTAGAGCGTTTCCGTCATCTCCTTGTCAGTCAACTCGCAATGAACTTTTTTTTTCCCCTTTTCACTTTTTTCTCCTTAAATTCAAGGAGTATACGTGCGCAGCTTTGCTACAAAGGTACACTCTGTGTTGGTGAGGTTCGGGCTTCTATTGAACCATCACCCAAATAGTGGGCGTGGTGCCCAATACTTTTTTCAGCCCCTGCCCCGCTCTCTCCCTGCCCTCTTTAGAAGTCCCCCTTGTCTCTTGTTCCCGTCCCTAGTCTGTGTGTACCCAGTGTGTAGTTCCCGTTTATATGTGAGAAAATGAGGTATTTGACTGTTTTTGTATTGATTCACTCAGAATAATGGCCTTCAGCTGCATCCACGTTGTTGCAAAGGACATGATTTTATTCTTTCTTTTTTTATAGCTACGTAATATTCCATGGTGTATATGTACCACATTTTCTTTATCCAATCCACCATTGATGGACCTAGGCTGGTTCCATGTTTTTGCCATTGTGAATAGTGCTGCAATAAACATAGAAGTGCAGGTGTCTTTTTGGTAGAATGATTTATGCTCCTTTGGGTATATACCCAGTATATACCCAAAGGTATATATATATATGCCCAAAGGCAACTCTATTTTTAGTTCTTTGAGAAATCTTCAAACTGCTTTCCACGAGGCTAATCTAGTTTACATTCCCACCAACAGTGTGGGAGCATTCCCTTTTCTCTACAACCTTGCCAACATCTGTTGTTTTTAGACTTTTTAATAATAGCTATTCTGACTGGTGAGAGATAGTATCACAATAAACCTTTCTGGCTGTGAAAACCCGGTGCTTCAATGTTTGGCTTTCCATTGCACACAAAGGCAAATGGATCCAGTTTGGCTTGATGACAATTCCAAGTCTGGCGCCTTCCTGGTCCTGAGCACAAATCAATCTGCTTCAAGCTGGCTTCCTTCCTTGTGGGTATTTGGCTTTCAATTTCCTTCCCTCTACTAATTCAGTTCGCACTCATGTATTTGCCTTCCATCTTTCAAAAATTTGTTGACATTTCTCAGCCACCAAGCCTCATATCCCATTTTCCTTGTTTATGTAGATTTATCTTTTTTGTTGTTTCTTACAATCATGTTGAGTAATCTTATAAGGAAGCAGAGGTAAGCACATGTTAAAACTGCCATATAAGCCGGGCTCGGTGGTTCAGCCTGTAATCCCGCGCCTTGGGAGGCTGAGGTGAGAGGATTGCCTGAGCCTGCGGGTTCGAGACCCGCCTGGGCAGGTGAAACCTCATCTCTACAATAAATCTAAAAAATTAGCTGGGCGTGGTAGCGCGCGCCTGTAATTACGGCTACTCAGAAGGCTGAGGCGGAAGGATCGCCGGAGCCCAGCAGGTCGAGGCTGCGGTGGCCGGGAACGGCCACTGCACTCCAGTCTAGGCGATGGAGTGGGACTCCAACTAAAAACAAAACAAAACAAAAAACAACAACAACAACAACAACAACTGCCATATAATCATAAACCTAACAAATCTTTTTATCATGAAAAAAGTTCAGGTTAGAAGTTTGGGTTGGAGAACTCTCTAAAATCGGATATCATCCCTATAGGTTAGCAAGCATTGGTGCATACCCTTGCAAAAGTATTACGTTCAAGTTTTGAGTCCACAAATCATAATTTATAAATTACATGGAGAGAATTCAGATGGGATAAAAAACAGTAATTAGAGGATTTGGAAACTGGCTTAAGAGAAAGAGCTAAACAAACATGAGATTGTGCCATGAAAAGAAGACTAATGAGAGATTTAATAATGGCCATCAAGTAGATGAAGGATTATTATAGACACAAGATGGCTGGCTCAAGTTCTGTTTCCATTTCAAACACAATAAGAAAAGAAAAAGACTTAAGATACAGCATAAGGAAAATTCACTGACAATGAAGAACATTAAATATTATCAGGAGAGGGTGTGGAATATTATTTTCCAGAATTATATTAAAAGGGAGAAGGGTCCACTCCTTAGTGGTAAAATCCTAATTTGACATCTCAAATTCTTTCCAGCTGTATTTTATTTCCTTCCAATAGATCAGTATGCAGAAAATAATCACTCCTATTCCAAGTTTCTTTTTTTGCTAATAGAAAAATTCTTCTTTGGATAAGAAAGATTATTTTTAAAGCAAGCTCAGTTCAATTTCAAAATACATACTTGCAAGTTCCAATCACTTTTCAGCGAAATTAAAGATTGATTTTTTACACCTTAAAAAGACGATTACATTCAAAATATTGAGATGGAAATTAGCATTGCTGATATTTTAGATTTTTCTTTGCAATAGATGGCACTTTAAATAGTTTCCTCATGTAAAAAGTTAGCTAAAAGAAGTTTCAAACTATAGCTAAACAGAATACTTGTAAGATCGAAAGGGAAAGTATTTTTCCTTTCCTATTCACCTACACAACTGAACTACAAACAGCCACTACTGCCCGACTGCAGTAAGAAAGAGGGGGGTGGGGAGGGTGGCTGATAAGGAGACCACTGGGAAAAACAGAGGCAAGGAATGGTGTGCTCAGGATGGGTGGAAGACACACCCAGAGGACAGGGGAAGACTCAGTCATATGAGGTCTGCCTCCATTGTGTGCTTGACTTTTATGTGGTTGTTATTGTTAAAGAATTTTAGGTTTGCACCTATATTTTTTAGTACAGGGATTTGAGCCCGACCTCACATCACATATGAGAATCAATTTCAGGTAGACTGATGACCTCAATGTGAGAGACAAAAAAACAAAGCTTTTAAAAACAAATGTAAGATGATATATTCTTGATCTCAGGTTAAGAAAAGATTCCTTAGAAGAAGTGCTAACCCCAAAGATCAGTTGGACCACATTAAAATAAATCTGTTTATGAAAAGATACCCTAAAGGCAGTAAAAGGCAAGCTGGAATGGCAAAAGATGTACCACCTTCCTAGGTGAGTGAATCATAATTTTACCAAGTGCTCTGTTAGCGGGGAGTTGACACCTCAAAGAAAAACCCTCAACAATCTAGCACTTAGAAGCCCCAAAGTGCAAGGACTTCCTATCTTATCTCCCACCTCCCGCCTAGCTCCAATCACTCAGAAATAAAGCCAAACAGACAAAAATCCCAAACCATTTATATATGGCCCACTGACAGCCTTTCTACTGCTTCCTTCTCATGAATGACCCAAGGATGACTAAGGCAGGGAACCAGTGAGGGACTTTAAGTTGCTTTCTTTTTTTTTTTTAATATTCAATATGGACTTTAAGTTTCAACACAAGAATAAAAAAATCAAGATAAGCAGTGGGACCCCAAAGATAAATAGAAAGTTCAGGGAAAATTAGAAGTTTTAAAGATGTAATTATTATTCTCAGAGAGCTGACAAAATACTGCATTTAAAAAATAAATACTGAATGGTACGAGAAAAACAATCACAGAAGAAGAAAGAGCTAGTGGAACACACACACTTAAAATCTTAAAAGTCAACAAATGCTTGGAAGGTAAAGCAGAGGAAATCTTCCAGAATATAGAAAAATAAGCAAATATAGCTACCTACATGATAATTTCCAGTTTGTTCATTGCCCAATATCTCGTTAGAGTTCCAGAAATGGTAAAGAGAGAACACGAGAGGAAAATTAGTAAGGAAATAATAGAGAATGAATGAGAAACAAAGCACACACTTGAACACAGCATGGGGAAATTTCAGAACTCCAAAGTGAAAAAGAATATCCTAAAAAGCTTCCAAAGAGAAGGCACAGATGCCCTGCAAAGGAAGGAGAGTGGGTCGATATTAGATTTATCATCAGTAACATAGGACGTCAAGAGACAATGGAGCAATGTCTTCAGAGTCCTGAGGAAAAATAAATTGGTCAATTTATCAAATAAATGTTATCAGTTCTGGTAACTGGAAAGTCACATGACAGAGGCAGAGGAGGAGAAGGGGGCAGAGAAGCTACAGGAGAAGGTGGTGTGCCAAGATCCTCCACCTCCAAGTCAGGGACCAAGAGATGCCACCTACGGGTAATGAAGCAAGATATGAAACAGAGCTATACCTCTTAGGTTACTTGCATAGAGGAACTAAAAACTGTGATGCAACTATGTTGGGTAAAGGAGGGAAGAGAGATGGAAGAGTATGGCAGGAAACCAGTAGATGCTGTCCCAAACTGATAAATCAGGAAATAACAATGTAAGCACAGAACTCTGAGATATAATGATACCTGAAAAGGAAGTTACAGGAATTAAAAGTGGTTGCCGTTGGCAGGAAAGACAGAGTAGAGAGGGGTAACGCAGGGAAATCATTGGTCCATTCTGCACTGTTTGACTTTCTAACTACGGGCTTAAGTTACTTTGATGAATATAAGATTTTTTAATAAAACATATTTAAGGCTGGGTACAGTGGCTCAAGCCTGTAGTACCAGCTACTCCGGGAGCTGAAGTGGGAGGATTACTTGAGCCCAGGAGTTGCAGGCCATGATAATACCACTGCATTCCAGCCTGGGCAACAGAGTA
The DNA here is from genome assembly GCA_963574415.1 of Tarsius wallacei. NCBI lineage: Eukaryota > Metazoa > Chordata > Mammalia > Primates > Tarsiidae > Tarsius > Tarsius wallacei. The sequence continues at coordinate 12,709 of CAUYQG010220084.1, read as the reverse complement.
AGACTCTCCCTCTAAAACAGGTAGATAGATTAGATGGATGATGGATGATAGAAAGATAGATAGATAGCAGACAAAATAAAAACATACGTAAAAGTAACAATAGTTAGGATTTAGTTACCGATTTGCTGTTGCAGTGAAGATTGTGAGTGACTGGGTGGATGGATGGTGGAGCCACCAACCAAGTCAGAGGAAAGACCAGACTGTAGGGTAAAGTGGTGAGTCTGGTTTAAAAACTGCTGGAGTCTGAGGTGCCTGTAACACAACACAATCAGGAGGAAATAACTAACTGGAATGACTTGGTTACACAGATCAAAATCTTAAGACGTTTGGGCTGGAGATGACAGTTGGAGAGACAGTCATCTGTCTACAGGTTAGTGAAAACCAAGGTGTGAGTGAAACTGTCCAGGAAGAATTCATGGTGAGAGTAAAGGAGTGGGCTCAGGAAAATCCTAGCAACCAGCAATATCAAATAGAAGCAGGAGTCTGCAGGGGAGAACTAGGAATGTTTGCTGTGCTAAAAGCCAACGGGGGAGAGTTTGAAGAAGGAAGATGACAAACTAACAGATGCACTAGAGAGGTCCATTTTCAAGGGCTATAACTCCCCAGCCTTTCAAGATTTCATATGTTGCCCATAGTACTCTCTGACCTACATATTTGAAGTCTTTCCAATATACTGGAGCATAATTCCCGACAGATCTATTAAAAAAATAAAACAAAACCTTGACACTGGCTCAAATGGAAACATCTGTGAGCATTCAAATTCATCTCTGTTGTTACAGTGCTGTTTCGGGCTCCACACTATACATTTTTAGACTTCGCTTAGCATGCTACGGGTGGTTGAGTTCCAGGGGAAATGAGATCTATTTCTACTCATAATTGCTTATAAAATGAAATCTATTGTCACCCTTATAGCATCTGCCTAAAAATACAGTATGCCTGTTTTGTGGGGATTTTCAATTGGAGTGTAAACTATTGAAAACGCAACTCTGTGGAAACACACCAACTCCACACATTCATCCCCTTGGTAACTGAGCAGTCAGGGGAGAGCCCTGGGAACTGAAGAAATGAAATGCTCATCTTCCCTTTGCTTTTGGAGTCCCATTTTTAAAACAGCCATCTGGAATGTGTATTCTGTGGTGTGTTTTCCCCTCAAAGACAAGAACAACAATAACACTGAAAGTTGTGATAACCAGCATGAACAACATCCCGCAGTAACAAAGAAGTATTTTATTATGGAATAAAATCCTATTTTAACATGTGTTCCTTTTATTTTAGTGGAGGAAAAAATGAACGACAATCAGTGCTAATGAAATCCAATGGACTTGGCTTTGGCATTAATTCAGAGTCAATATTCAGTGTCACCGCACCACGGCAACCGAGACTGCTGACCAATAGTGTTGTGCTCTAGTCGATTTAATGAGTTGGCACAATCAGAACTCAGCATTATTGGGACTGTTCTGTATGCAAGCTTCTATCTGCTGTAAGCAGGCACAAGCTATAATAGATTCTCTCCCCCCCTCCCTTTCTCCAGGATAAATTTCTTTAGTGCCAATACTCAAGAGTTTCCATCGTCCTATTAATGCACTGTCTGTCTTGAAGCAAATCTAACCTCAAAAAGACTTAACAATTTTCAGGTCAAGGTGAAGATTAAAGTAAAACACAATAAAGTTTCCAAATGTAAACTAAAATCAAACCAGGTACAGATATTTAAAGTAAATCAGATACAAAGTTAGTGACACCTGAGGGTAGGTGAGTTGTAAACGAACCATGCCGCCTAAGTCTTAAACCTCAACTTTGAATATCCTTCAAGTAAAGCAAAATTAAATCCTAGGGAAATATCCTAATAAGGTTTAGTCAGGTGAAAGAGAATTGGCAAAATTGTTGTGATGCCAAGAACCCCCTTTGTATCTCATCTCTGATTTTTCTGCAAATCTTGTGGTCTCTACCTTTTAGACATTTCAGGAAGCCATCAGGTTGTCACCACCTCATCACGACCTAGAATTCCCCCCGTCCTTGGTCTCTCACCATAACATTGCAGTAGTCTCTTCACTGCTGTCATTCTTCCACTTTCTTCTCTTCAGACTGCTCTATGGCAAAACTGAAGTCAGATTGTGTTATGTCCTGCCTCCAAACTCTGCAATGTCTTCCTGTCATCCCAAAGCCCTGACTATGGCCCCCAGCCCCTCACAGCCTACACACTTCCCTCAATTGCCCCGCATTAGCCATGAACCTCCTTGCTGTTTTGGGGACACAACAAGCATTTGCATGTTCTTTTTTCTTTTTCTAGAACGTTCTTCCCCTAAATATCCACAGGGCTCATTCCCCCATTTCACTCAAAGGTTTTTCTCAAAGGTCATCTCCTCACTGACCTTTACATGACCATTGTATCCAAAACAGCACTCCTGGTCATCTCTGTTTTCTTCCCTTGCTCTATTTTTCCTCTTGCTACTTCTCAATATCTGTCATTTTATTACATGGGTCTTTGTTGTCAATCTCCTACTCTGTAATATAAGCCCCATAAGGAAGGACTTCATTTGTTCACCACTCTATCCTTAATATGTAGAATGGTACTTCACACATAATAGATTCTCAGTAAATTTGTGTGGAACAAAGGAATAAATAAGTAAATAAATGTAGTCTCAACTCTAATAATAAATGCCTTTCTGATTTTGGGAAAATCTCTTGGACAAGGAAACTAGACTGCATGGTTGCTAATATCTCATCTCTTTCTAAAGCTCTAATAATTCCTTAATCAGCTTATCACCACCACAAAATGTCAGAAAGCTACCATTCAATCAGTACATCTCACGTTTGCTATAAGTGATATTAGTAGCTCAGTTATACGTTAACACTACCTTTTAGCACACTTTATGTCTACTTTCTTTTATATGTTTTTCACATATCTCATTTGTTTCAACTGTCAGCATCATGTTTTACATTTATTTAGTTTACTGCACAGTCACTCCTCTGAGGTAGGAACCTTTTTCTGAGGCTGGGATATCAAGGGCTCTTTGCCCTTCTCAACATGATCTCAGAAATTTCTTCTGCCCTTTGAGAGGCTGGGGAGGGAGGATCGCTTGAGTCCATGAGTGAGGCTACAGTGATCTATGATTGCGCTACTCTACTGCAGTCTGGGTGACAGAGCAAGACCGCATCTCTTAAAAATAAAACAAAAAAATAAATTTGTTCTTTATAGTTAGGAATGAGGAGTCCTAATACCATTAGGGTTTCCAGGTGATTTCTGAAAACTCTTGAATAAGTTAATACATAAAAAGAAACATACATGGATATGGAAAGTTAATTAGCATCAATCAAAATGATATTGTATGTTTTACTTCATGTGGCTTTTATCTAGATTTTTACTTTTTTAACTTAAAATACTTTTGCTTCCAAAGTGAAAATTATTTTTAGAAAATATACTACTCAACTACTGACTCAACATTCAAACTATTAGTGTCAAGGGTTATCCAAGACAAGAAAAATTCTTTCCACACTGACATTTAATTTCGAGATTGAAATGGAATATTGAACATATTTTAAATCTAGTATCTAAAAAATAGTTTCATCAAAGGATGAGGCCATTACATACACATCGTCAACATTCTTGTGCAGATAATTTGAAAAGAACTTTTTTAGTCGGGCTCGGTGGCTCAGCCTGTAATCCCAGCACTTTGGGAGGCCGAGGTGAGTGGACTGCCTGCGCCCATAGGTTCGAGACCCGCCTGGGAAACTTGGCGAGACTTCATCTCTACAATAAACCAAAAAAACTAGCCGGGCGTGGTGGCGCGTGCCTGTAGTTCCAGCTACTTGGAAGGCTGAGGTGGAAGAATCACCAGAGCCCAGCAGGTCGAGGCTTCGGTGGCCGGGAGCGTGCCACTGCACTCCAGTCTGGGGGACAGAGTGAGACTCCAACTCAAAAAAAGAAAAGAAAAGAACTTTTTTCCATGAAACAATTTATATAAAGGAATTTTCTCATTATTAGCCAAAGTGAAAACATTTCCAAAGGAAGACAGTTTCCAAATATTTGATATTCCTTGAAGTGCATGCATGGGTTCTATTTCAACACAATTGTGTCTGTGACATCAAAAAACACAACACAACAAAACAAAACTCTCATTTTTTATTCCTCAGGGAACTTCAGAATAAAATTAAATATTTCAATGCCCTGTTTTGACAACAAAGATAGTATGATAAAGGAAAATCACAAACTAATGTATCTCATGAACATAGATATAAAAACCCTGCTCAAAATTTTGCAAATTTTTTCCAGTAATGTGTAAAATATCATCATGACCAAGTTGATTTTCTCAGATACTAAGTTGGTTTAACATGCTGAAATCAGGAATTCAATTTCTCACACTAATAGTCTAAAACAGAAAAATCATAATTATCTTGATAAATGCAGAAAATATATTTGATAAAATTCAATATCCATGATTTTTTTTTTTTTTTTTTTTTTTTTTTTAGTTGTCTCACTCTTGTCACCCAGGCTGGAGTGCAGGGGCACGCTCACGGCCACCTGCAGCCTCAACCTCCTGGGCTCAGGCAATCTTTCCGCCTCAGCCTTCCAAGTAGCTGGAACTACAGACGCACAACACCATGCCCAGCTACCTTTCGTGAGATTCTTTTTGAGATGCAGTCTCACCGAGTTGCCCAGGCTGGTCTTAAATCCCCGGGCTCAGGCAATCCTCTTGCCTTAGCCTCCCAAAGTGCTGGAATTACAGGCTGAGCCACCGCACTCAGCCAATATCCATGATTTAAACCCCTTATAAAAGTAGGAATAAAAGGTCACTTCTTTCCCCATTATTAGATTATCAGAAAGTAAATATTACAGCAAACCTCATACTTAATGGTTAAATGCTGAAAATTTTCCTAGGAAATCAGAAGCAATACAAGGACGTCCGCCATCAGAATTTCTATTCAACATATATTAAATTAAAACTTAGCCAGTGTAGTAAGGCATAAGTAAATAAATTGTTTAAGGATTGGAAAGGAAGAACAAAACTGTCATTATTCGCAAATGATATCATAGCCAAAGGTATTGACAGATAAGCTGTTAGAAGAGTTTAGCGATGTAGAAAAACCAACTAGATTTCTATGTATATAATAGCAAACAGAAAATTAAATCCTTAGAAAAAATACCGTTTAAAACCATATCAAAAACTGCCAAGAAATAAATCTAAAAGATATGCACAAACCTCTGAGGAAAAAACTGTAAAACTTTACTAAGACATTTAAAAAGACTTAAATAGAGAAAAACGATATTGAGATGTTAGTTCTCTCCAAACTAATTTACAGATTCAATATAATCCCAATAAAAACCCCAAAACTTCATGTGTGTGTGTGTGTGTGTGTGTGTGTGTGTGTGTGTGTGTGTGTCGAGGCAGGGTATGAAACTTGCCTAAGTTGATTCTAAAATTGTATACGGAAACACAAATGGCCAAGAATAGTCAAGACTCCCTTGAAGAACAAGAATGCCCTCTCAGGTCCTGACTCATCTAAAAAGAAACAATAATTAAACCAGTGTGGTAATGACATAGAATAGACAAATTAAACAGGTGAGAACACTCAGAACGAGACCCACACTTACAAAAATACATGCTACATCACTTAGGCAATAAGTAGAAAAGTAGCTGTTTCAATACATGGAACTGGAATAATATCCATATAAGAAGAAAATTAATTTGGACCTTTACCTTGCACCACTCATAAAAATTAACTTCAGACAAACATTAAATCTAAGGACTGAAAGGCTGAACTCTAAAGCTTTTAGGATATAATACAGAAAATATAGTCATGCCCTCGGGGGTAGGAAAAGATTTCTTAATAAGGCACAGAAAGCATCAGCCATAAGGGAAATGGTTGATCAATGTGGGTACATCACAATTAAAATTTTCTGTTGCTCAAAACCACCATAAGGAGAATTAAAAGACAAGCCACAGAGCCAGAGAAGAGATCAGCCATATGTATCACAAACCGAAGACAAGGATCCAAAATGTATATGAATTCTGCAAACAATTCAAAAGAGGTAGTCAGCATAGGGGAAAAAGGACACACTTCACACAAAAGAGGAAATTCAGATAGGTGTAAACATATGAAAAAGTGATGACACTTACTAGTAAACAGAGAGATGCAAAATAATAACACAGAGATATGAATACATATCTCATTTAGAAAAAAAGGAAATAAATAAAGATATGACAATGTTAAGTGTTAGCAAGGACATATGACCATTTGGACCACAGAAGAGATGAAGAAATGCATGTTCCAGTAGCCCACAATTTCCTTTCTATGCTGATAGAGAAACACATGCTGGTATGTACTGGGATGCAGGCATAAGAATATTCACAGCTGCGAATCTGTATGCCTCAAACGGTTAACAATTTTAAGGTGACTAAATACAGTCACACTTTCATTCAATAGAACACTACATGTCAAAAAAAAAAAATCTAACAAATCATTGCGATACACAGCAGAATAAATGCATCTTATAAAACTATTGCAGAATAAAGAAGCCAGAGACAAAGAACATATACAGTCTGAATCCATTATATATAATTCAAAAACAAGGAAAACGAAATGATATTATATAAAGAGTGGTGAGATTATTTGTTGAAACAAGAAAATTATTATCATAAAAATTGGAAGACTGATTTCCTGTGGGAGAGAAAGGGCATGTGATCAGAAAGGGACCCGGGGAAGGTTTTGAACAGGCTGGCAATGTTTACACAAGGTGTTTACTTTCTAATTATTCATTAACCTACACATTTATGATCCATGGATTTTTTCTGTACATATGTTATATTCTACAATGAAAATGACTGAAAACAAACACATAAACTTCCAAGCTCGGTCTGGGGATACACTGAATAAATGTTTCATGACCATAAACAAGCACAGGAAGCTAGGAGAATGATAAGAAACAAATGAAAAATAACAGTGCAGGCTGTTCCCTATTTACTTGTCCCTCTCCTTGGCCCTATAGGGCTCTTCACTTGCAAGTCCTTCATTCTATCCCAGATCCTGTGAAAAAATTCAAATCTTGTGTGCTGTTTGAATGTGCTGTTGAGGGTTGCTCTGTCTGTCATGCTGCAAGCCCAGTGATTAGGATACACGTGCAAGCCATGTCTTTCTTTACAAGAGCAAACAGATAAGCAGTGGAAGGGGCAAGGAGCACACAGAAAAGGGCTCTTGTGTGTGTGTGTGTGTGTGTGTGTGTGTGTGTGTGTGTGTGTGTGTTGGGGTCTCACTCTGTCACCCATGCTAGAGTGCAGTGGCACAATCATGGCTCACTGCAGCCTTGAATTCCTGGGTTCAAGGGGTCCTCCTGCTTCAGCCTCCTGAGTAGTTGGGACTACAGGCACACACCACTGTGCTTAGCTAATTTTTTTATTTTTTTGTGGAGATGAGGTCTTGCTATGTTGCCCAGGCATGTTGCCCAGGCTAATTTCAAACTCCTGGGTTCAAGCAATCCTCCCGCCTTGGCCTCCCAAAGTGCTGGTATTGCAGGCATGAGCCCCACTGCTCTTGGCCCAGAGAAGGGCTCTTTAATTCCATTCGCCCTGTTACAAGAAACTAGCACTAGGTCAAGAGCAAAAGGAATAAACTATGAAGCTAATTTTACAGGCAGTGAACCAACAGTCAGGAAGGCCAGTGGAAGCAACGGATGGTTGCAGGGAGAAGAGAAGTTAGCAGAGACTGAGAGGCAGACAGGTAAGGAGCAACTGAGGCCGAGTGGGCCCAGATGGACTGGGGAGGGTTGCTGTTCCTGCATGAGGCCTCATCATTCCCACATTTCTCACCCCTGATCCCCTAGAGTGTCCTCAACTTTCTCCCATCCTCTGCCCCTAGCCTCCACCTCTCGCCCCCTCTGGCTGGCTCCCACAGGGCCTGCATGGAAGCATCAACTGACAGAGGAAGGCTCTGGGACAGGAGAGCAGCTGTGGTCCCGCTCTGAGCACTGCCATCCTGCCCCTCCTCCAGTCCCCCACATAGCCAAATGAGAGTACCCTGACAGGCTGTATCAAACTAGCCCAAGCTGTAAGGTGTTTTGTCCAAGCTTCAACTTTGAAAAGGCTCTTCATGGTCATTTAAAGTACGTTTTCTTATTAGGTTGACTTGTTTATTTCATAAAAATTCTTTAGGCTCTAACAGAAAAAAACATATTTTGAAATGCCCTTTTACACAGGATAGTAATCACTTAAAAACAAAAAAAGAAAAATATTATATTTGGCATACAGAAGCCTAGCAAGTCATAGCTGACTTGGAGTCACTTTTTTATTTTTTGACTTGGAGTCTCACTCTGTCACCCAGACTAGAGTGCAGTGGCACTCTCCTGGCCACTGCAGCCTCGACCTGCTGGGCTCTGGCGATCCTTCCACCTCAGCCTTCCAAGTAGCCGGAACTACAGGCGCATGCAACCACATCCAGCTAATTTTTTATTTATTGTAGAGACAAGGTCTTGCCAAATTGCCCAGGTGGGTCTCGAACCCGCGGACTCAGGCAATCCATTCGCCTCAGCCTCCCAAAGTGCTGGGATTACAGGCTGAGCTACCGAGCCCAGCCTGAAGTCACTTTCAACTGGTGCTCGCCCTTCACATTCATGTCAACAGAGTTTAGCCCAATGGTCCACCAACATCTTTCTCCCCCAGTCCCATGACCACTGCCCTACCTTTGGTGTTCACTCATGGACTACGCAGTGACTTACCACAGTAGATTCCCAAGCAGTCTCTCTACTTCCATTCAGATCTTTAATCCACCCTTCAAAGTAACCAGATCCAACTTCCTAACTACAAGCCTGTTCAGATCCCTCTAAGCCTCAGACATCTTCACTGACTCCCAGTAGCTCAGGAAGACAGTTAAGCCTCCCTGTATAACACACAAAGGCCTCCAACCTACCCCCAGCCTCTCCTTCCGCCAAGTTCCTCCCCACAGCCTAGACTCCCACCACACTGCTCCCTCTCCCTCAGTCATACATGCCTCAGGGACACACACAACCTCACACAGCAGCTGTCTTTGAAGCCTGGAAGGTCTGTCTCCACAGTTCTATTCACCCATGCCCATTCCTTCAAAGAATATTTCTACCACTGACAGCTTCCCCATGTTGATTTGATCCTTCTGCTTTCAATGTTCCCACAAGACTTTGCTTTAAACAAACTTAAGTTAAAGCATTCATTTCACTTATCTATCGCAAAACTCTCAATTTTCTTTTCCCATAAATCAGATCATATCACTCCCTTTGTTGAAGGATTTAATGACATTCCATTAATTTTAAAATAAAATCCAAATTTCCTACCTTTTCAAAATCCTGAATTACCAAGCTGATTTCATATTATATTGGAATGTCTTTGGGAACAAAACAAAATTTAAAAAAAACAACCAACCAAAAAAACAGCAACAAAAAAGGATGCCTACTCCCACCCTCAGAGATTGCAGTTCATAATTTGTCTCATGAGGCCCAGGTGTTTTCGTTTTGTTTCTTGTTTTAAGTTGGAGTCTCAATCCATCGCCCAGGCTAGAGTGCAGGGTGACACACTCATGGCCACCCCAGCATTGACCTGCTGGGCTCAGGTGATCCTTTGCCTCAGCCACCCCAGTAGCCAGAACTACAGGTGCACACTACCACGTCTGGCTAATTTTTGATATATTGTAGAGACGAGGGCTTGCCAAGTTGCCTGGGCTGGTCTCGAACGCATGGGCTCAGGCAATCCACTTGCCTCAGCCTCCCAAAGTGCTGGGATTACAGGCTGAGCAACTGAGACCAGCCGCCCAGGTGGTTTTTTTTTTTTTTTTTTTTAAGTTCCTGCCGATGTTTCTAACGTGATGCCCGGACTGAGAACCACAGAACTTGGTGGCCGGCCCTAACTCCTTTCATAATCTCATTTCTTACCACAGACCCTTTAGCCAACACACTCTATGTTTCAGTTCCTCAAAGCTGCCAAACTCATTCTTGTTTGGGGGGGCCTTTGAAGAGCTAACCCTTGTATGTTTCGGCACCCTATTTAGCCTACTCATAAGACTCACTTGTTCATGTCCAATCAGAATTCATCTTAAGTGTCACCTTCCTAAAGACGCCTTCTTAGACCACCCAATCAAAAGAAGCCACTGGCCACTCTGAAGCATATCTTAATTTTCTGCATAGCACTTATTCTCTAATACTTCTCTGGTTTGTTGTTTTATGGTCTATCCTTCCTCACTGGAACATAAGCTCCATGGAAGTAAAACCATTATCTGTGTTGTTCATTAGAGTTTCAAGCTAGAACAGTGCTGAGCCCACAGCAGGAATTCAGTGAATATTTGTTGAATGAGTGATACGTGAGTGAACATATCCAGGTCACTTCCATCTAGCATGCTGTGCTTTGCTTTGCATATAAAAGGACCTCAATGTGTCCATTTCATTTCAGAAATTGAAAATAACTATTATATTACAAATTTGGCCAAGTCTTTTAAGGATATAATCATCCTTCCTGAAAAATAACAATTTCCTATTCTATAGAGAACAGAATTATGTATCACTTTAAAGACTGAAACTCAACTTTCAGAAAAGTTCTAAAAGTTGATAAATGTTATACTAAAAAGTTATCAATCTATCTGACTCCTAGAGCGAGTAAGTAAAAGTGAAATAAAGGATCCCTGAATCTCCTCTGGCATAAACTGTCATCTCTTCAGGCAAAGTAGCATGACTACTTATTTGGCAAGCTACAAATATCTGTACATGATGTCATCAACTATCATATCAATTTTTAAAAATTAAAGCTCTTTACCCATATTTATGAGATTCATTCACATAATCAGGTAGTTAGAGATATCTTTCAAACTCAAAGATCCACCAATAATCAATTTTAGTGAAAATAAACAGCAAGTTCAAAGCATAAATGAGAGAGATATTCAAATATTATTTTCTCTAGTTCTATTTTTTGGGGGGCAATTAAAAATAGAAGCATATCTTTTCATACATAAAAAAATTCAAGGCCAATCTAATCTTTAAGTGCCCACTTTTAGTTATACTTAGAAAAATCATCATCATCAAAATAACAGCTTTTACTTATTCGTGAGCTGAATGAATGGTGTGTCCCAAAAACATATACCCATAACCTAAGTCCCCAAATCTGTAAAATTGCCTTCCATGGCAAAAGAGTAAATATTACCTTATATACAGCAAAAGATGTGATTGAGTTAATGATCTTGAGAGGAAGAGCTTATCCTAGATTATCTGGGTGGGCTTTAAATGCCATCACATATGTCCTTGTAGGAGAGAGGTAGAGGAAGTTTTGACACAGAAGAGGAGGAGGCAATGGGACTATGGGACAGAGACTGGAGTGATGTGTTCTGGAACCATCAGAAGCTGCACGGAGCAAGGAATGGATTCTCTCCTAGAGCTTTCAGAGGGACTATAGTCCTGCTGACAACTTGGTTTTGAACATCTAGCTTCCAGAACCATGAGATAATAAATTTCTATTATTTTTAAGCCTCCCAGGTTGTGGTCATTTTTCACAGCAGTCAAAGTCACATATACTTAATGGATTGCTTAGTATGTGCTAGACAGTATTAAAAGCATAGTATTAATACAAGAAATTTTACAGCTATCAAAAAGAGATAACTTTGTTTCAAATGAAATAAATTTCTTTTTTACATTTTAAATATGTATAATTCAAATATATTCAATCTCCATTTTGTAGGTCAGATCTAAAATATGGTTCCCCATTCTCATTATGACTTGAGGCTACTCGCTTGATGTTTCTGTAAGGTAGTTCCCCATCTGAAAATATAAGATTAAAATTATCAACTCCCTCAGGATTGGAGGAATAAAAGAGGAAGATATTGGGCTACCACCCCCAAAGATTCCTGGAATCTTAAAACTAAAACAGCCCCTGAGGAGAACCTAATGCCAACTCTTCATTCAAAGGATGTGAATGAAAAGACTCCCCTGGGTAAAGCCAAGAAGATTCCAGGTATCTCAATTCTGGGGTTCAGAGCCCACTGTACAGCTTTGTACTGTCTACAGAAGGATGAGGATAATATCCCATCACTCATGCTCTGGTTTCTTCCTCCAGGAGTGAATGAATTTTCACTGGTTCAATGCAAATATTTGGTCTACTTTAAAGCTACTGGCAAAATCTGGGTTTGGGGTACAGACAATTTCAATGGAAAAGACTCAAGCATAGACCTGATCGGGTACAATGACAAAACAGAAACTCCAAATGCACTAAAATGGTGATAAGCCCATCCTTTCTCAGAACCAAATTGACACAAGCACAAAAAGGGAGACTTAGGAAGTTGTAAACATCAATTTTTCCAGCACCAGTTAGTCAGAAAAAAGGGTGAAGGGATCTGCTGGAACCCAGCCCAGGTAATTAAAAAACTCCAAAAGATTAAGTTTTAATGAGTGGGTAGGTATTGCCATATTCCTCTTAAGAGACAATGTGTAGACAAAGTATGTGAGAATATTCATCATCCATTTAGAAGAAAAACTCTTAACTAAGAATAGCAAGCTACTTTCTTAATCTGATAAAGGGAATATACAAAAACCCTACAACAGACATTATACTTGTCAATGAAATGTTAAAAGTTCTTTTGGGAGCTGGGATATCATAAGGATGCCCACTACCACCACTTCTCTTTAACTCTGTACTCCAGATCTAAGCCTATGCAGTAAGGCAAGAAAAAGAAATAACAGACTGGGCTCAGTTTATAATCCCAGCACTTTGGG